>JABFPP010000019.1:0-21530 GCA_022817365.1 Mallateleia sp. ZL-2020
TATGAAAATAAATAAGTTACATATATATATTTTATATACATATATTACATATATGTATATTTTAATATTTTTATATTTTATACATATTTAATTAATTAGTTTTCTTATTAGATCTAATATTTGAGTAAAATAAAAAAAATGAATAAAATGATATTCAAAATTTACTTAATTCTATAACAATTAATACAATTACTTTATCTTTCTTTAAAAAGTAGTTTAAAGACGATATTTCTTAAATTATTTGTGCAAACCTAAATCTTCAGTTAATTAATTTGTTTTTAGCTCTATCCTTTATAAATCTTGGATATTTTAATGATTTATTACTAAAGAATTAAAAAATTTGCTTAATTATCAAAGTTGATACACTCTTATATTTATATATATATATATATATATAGGGTCAGTATTAACAGAAAAATACTTAATTTAATGTTTAAAAACTTAGTGATAATTTCTATGATTAATATCTTAATTCTAAAATATTTATAATTCTAAATTTGTTTTGAAATATTATATAAATTGTTTTATTTTTTGATGCTATTACAATATTATTTAGAAAATTATATTAAGAAAAATAATATTCCTAGAATAATATTTTAATATCTCCAGAGTTGAATATTTTATAATGTTATTTCATGCATATTGTAAATAATATTATAGTAATATTTGTAGAATATTATTCAATATTAAATAATATTATGCATGTATAGGGTTAGGGTACGTTTTTAAATTAATTTTCAGTACTGAAAATCAGTTTAGAGATATAAATATACACTGAAACAGAACGAACTAAGACAAAAGTACTGAGAATCGATTTTGGAACATAGCTTTAAAAGAAAAAGAGAACAAAAAGTCTGAACAAAACCTTGCGGCTCAAGTGCTGAATAAATTAATTGTAATTTATTTTAATCTGAAAACTAATGGAAGAACGAGTTTTTGGTATTCATGGAACAAAAGATTTAAACAATTAGAAAATCCATTTCGAAAATTCAGGAACATTACAAAGAATCGAAAACTGGTTATTACTAAGGTTTTGAATAAAGTATAAAAAACTTAGTAATAACCAGTTTTCGATTCATTGTAATGTTCCTGAATTTTTTAAATGGAGTTTCTAATTATTTAAACCTTTTATTGGATGAATACCGAAATCTCAATCTTTTATTCGTTTTCAGATTAGAATAAATTACAATTAATTTATTATATTTCTATTTCTAAATTAATTTTCAGTACTGAAAATCAATTTGGAAAGCATCCTAACCCTATAAATGCTTAATAATATTTAATATTGAATAATATTCTACAAATATTACTATAATATTATATACAATATGCATGAAATAACATTATAAAATATTAAACTCTGGGGATATTAAAATATTATTTCAAGAATATTATTTCTATTTATATAATATTTCAAAACAAATTTGGAATTATAAATATTTTAGAATTAAGATATTATTTTATGTATATTAGAGTGTATTAACTTTGAAAATAAATCACATTTTTTAATTCTTTAGTAATAAAACGTTAAAGTATCAAGATTTATAAAAGATAGAGCTAAAAACAAATTGATTAATTAAAGATTTAGGTCTGCGCAAATAATTTAAGAAATATCGTTTTTAAACTACTTTTTAAAGAAAGACAAAGTAATTTTATTAATTGTTATAGAATTACGTATTTTTTAATATCATTTTATTCATTTTTTTCATTTTACTCAAATATTACATCTAATAAAAAAACTAATTAATTAAATATGTATAAAATATAAAAATATTAAAATATATGTAACCTTTCTATTTTCATAATTCATTAAAAATGGGAAAAACTTAAATTCTCTTTGGAGTTAATTTAAAAGTTCTTAATTTCACTCTGTAGTTTATATAAAAGTTCCTATTCTCACTCTGTAATATTTTAAATTAACTCTTAAGTTCACTATTTTCACTATCTTCACATTTATTTTCACTATTTACACTCCTATCTTCACTATTTGCACTCTTATCTTCACTCCTGTGCGAATAGTCATTTCCTTTCCTTTATTAGAATCATTGAAATGATTAACATTGATATAGATTATTCCATTGTTTGTTTACACTGTTTAATTTATTGACTGATATAAATACTTAGCATTACATGAACAAATCTTAGTTGACATTAGTTTATATATTATGAAATATCAGAAATAATTTTCTTCTCTCAACTATTATTAATAGTTTTTATAACTATTTGTAAGATATGTCTCTTGAACGCAAAACGAGCACGTATTAGAGAAGTTTTATACTGTTATCATTTTTTTATATACAACAAATATACAGGTATTTATTCAATCTTTTTACTGTTTTGTATTCCGAATTTTGATTTTTTGTAATTTATAATGTAATATCTTGGTTTTATTATTGTTAAATTTGTAGTTCTGATGATGGTCTTAAAACTAGAGACCGAAATGTCAATAAAATTTAGAATAAAATAAGACGTAACTTTTTTGTCCAGAGGAAATTTGTGGTCGTTTTAACCCTTGTAGTACGAAGTAGTAAATTGAGTAACATTGAAAAAGTAATTATTTAGCGAAGTACAAACAGGCTTTCTAAAAATCTTAATTATTTTTAAAATTATCAATCAATCAATTTTTAAAATTATAATTATTATAAAAGTTATTAATTGGAGCAGGAATTTAAAATTTGGACTTCATTAGTAATTGACAAATATCCTTAAATCTAATAATAATACTGTCAATTTTCAACTTGACAACGTCAAATAAAAACACATTTATAATATAATTTTGTTAAAATAATATACGTATTAAAAAATAATATTACAAACACATAAAGATAATCCAATGTGTCTCTATATGGTTTCTATGCAGTTTTTGTCAGTAAAATGTCCATTTTCAAAAATTCAAATTACTGTAATTATATTAATAAAATCAATCATTTATATTTACCCTAATAGCACAAAATATTTATAAATATTTTGTAAATATTTATAAATATTTATAAATATTTTCTAAGCATTGTGTAAATATCTAATGCCGATTATTTTCTAAATATTTATTACATGTTATTAAAATATGTCTTATATGTATTGTATGTATATTCTACATATTTTTTCAGTATGTATTCTAAATCTATTAAATATTTTCTAAATATTTAGTAACATTATTATTTATAATAACAATTTATTAATACAATTATTATTTAAAATAATGATGTTTAATTAATGTTTTAAATCCTCCCTGAAAACGTAAATTGTGTAAAAAATATTCTTTCGGCAATTTTATAATCTACCGAGATTTGAACTCACGTCGCCAAGTTCGAAGTTTAGCCTCCCGAACATCTCGGCCACACTGACTTTTGAATGTTATTACTTTGAAATCCTTATTGAACTATAAGCCAGATTTTATTTGACATTTATCAAGACTTTAAAAGAGTGTTGTTTAGATGTCAGTGTGGCCAAGATGGTAAGGTGATTGGACTTCTAACTAGGTGACATGAGTTTAAATCTCGGTCTTTTAATATAAATATAATAAATTTTTTTAATGATTTATATATTTAGGGATGATTTAAAACATTATTTGATCATCAATTTAAATAATAGTTTTATAAAATTTTATATTTTATTATAAATATTATAAAATATTTTTAAATATTTGGTATATATTTTCTATGGAATAAAAAATATTTACACAATATTTTGTACATGTTTAGTAAATATTTTGTGCTGTTAGGGTAATATAATTGAAAATAATTGTAAATAAAAAATTCACTCATATTTACAGAAAGATCATTATAAAATGTGAAATTAATTTGTTTTCAATCATCCAAATAAATCTTTCCTATATGGTTCTAAATGGATCTTCATATTAAATATGTTTTTTGTCTTAATCCACTAGTTCTTTAATGTTAAATTTCAATTCAATTTTATAAAAAGGGTCTTTAGGAACTGAAGGAATTGAAATAAAATTTCATTTAGTTCAAATTCTTTTGTGGATCAAATTTATTTGTGATTATGTCATTCGCTGACGTTTCGTGACGTTTGCCGTCTCATTATCAAAGCTACAAACATACATCATAAATATAAAATGTGATATAATGGAAATATATACTGATGTTTCATTAATATCTTCATTATCAGCAAACGTTTTGCCATAGAAAACATATTAGCCGATTCTTTGAATAAAATATAATTTTTTCATCGAAAGTTTATTGGTAAAAAATAAATATGTATTGAGATTTTTTCTACCGCATTTTCATTTACACTTCTTAGATTATAAAATCATAACTGAAAGCGCGATAAAAAAATCTCAATACATATATTTTTGTTTCAATTAAACTTTCGATGAAAAAATTCTAATATATTCAAAGAATCGACTAATATGTTTTCTATGGCAAAATGTTCACTCATAATGAAGATATTAATGAAAAATTATTTTCGAGCAGGTATTTACAAATAGGAGTTCGTCAGCCATTGATGTTTCCTTTTAAGTTAGATTTAGTTAGAATTATTTAAGTAATTTTTACATTTTGTTACAGAATTCGTTAAACGTACAAACACGGCGGTCTAAAGAAATACGCAAAGAGTTGCTGCCGCCGACGCCGCCGCCGAAGCCGCAACCGCCAACGCCGCCGTCGGCGCCAACGCCACCGCCGCCGCCAACGCCGCCGCCATCGGGTAATCCACCAAAACAGCAACCGTGTCCACAATTGCCGTCATCGTCGTCGGCGGGTGGACACTACCATCAAGAGCAAGCGGCGTCGGGAAAATGCCAGAAGCAGCAATACCAGCAGCGGCAGCAGCAGCATGTTTTGCCGCCACCTCGACAAATGTCCCGCCAGCAACTGGAACAGGAGTTTCAGCTCAAATATGCTGAACTGCAACAGATGCACCAGTTTCTGTGGCCGCAACGTCATCAAATGATGTTGCAACAGCAGTCACAGCTGGTGCATCTGCAGCAACAGCAACAACAGCAGCAGCAACATCTGAACCAGCAACAGCAACATCTGAACCAGCAACAGCAACGACAGCAGCAACAGCGACATCAACCTCAGGAGCAAATTGAAGTGCACCAACAGCAACAACAGCAGCAGCAACATCTGAACCAGCAACAGCAACATCTGAACCAGCAACAGCAACGACAGCAGCAACAGCGACATCAACCTCAGGAGCAAATTGAAGTGCAGCCTCCTGAGAGACAGACGAGCAGCCGCAATAGCAGCCACAGCAACAGCCGCGATGGACATCATCGCGACGACAACCAGGATCGCGATGAACACCGCGGTCGCGACAATCGTAGCCGTAGTGTCCATCGCGATCGCGACGGCAACCGCGTCCGCGATGAATATCGCGGTCGCGAAGTCAACCGCAGCCGTGATATTCATCACGGTCGCGAAAATGACCGTGACCGTAGTGTCCATCGCGGCCAAAACCGCGGTCCACAGAAAAAAAAAACCTTGGTCCACGCGGCCATTACCGCGAACGTGATGCGCCACGCGGTGGCAACCGCAGGGTAAAAGATTTATATTTGTTTTTTAATTAACCTGATATATTAATATATATAGGTAATTTAACGACCAATAAACAGAGAGCTAAAAATTTGCATTTTCATATTGCCATTTTATTTTTGGATAACGTTTCGGTACTTGTTTGTACCTTCATCAGGTCACTACAAGAATAAAAGTTACAATTGTTTTTCAACATGCACTAAAAGTATACAATTTCTTTTTGATTTAAATATAAAAACGAAATCACAAAATTGAAAATAAAAATAAAAATTCTCTCAAACTCACCTGATGTTAAAATATAATGAAATAAAGTGAAATAAAAATGTTTATCGTAATACTTTAGAAATTAACGTGAAATTTAATACATATTTCTAATAATAACAAATTTAAATTTAAATTTAAAATAAATGAAAATAAACTTAATGATAAGAAATTATATATATTATTTAATTTAATTCTATCAGTTTGGGCACTGAGAGTATTTTTATTTGTTCTTATGTGTAACATTTCAGATAAATCTCTTTTATAGAAATTGCACTCGACATCTAATATTTCAATATTTTCAATCAAATTCATGATCGTCAATCCATCTATGTTGACTAATGACATTATGCTTATCCAAATCTAATTTCCAGTTGTTTCTGTGTTCCTTAATTCTCGTTTCTAGAGCTCGTTTTGTTTGTCCTATGTAATTTTTATTACAACCGTCAAACTTACAACTAATCTTGTAAACAAGATAATGTTGATACCTCGTACTCAATCTATCTTTTCCCTTTTTGATAATACAGTCTAACTTATTGTCAATTTTGTAAATAGTAAATAATAAATAAATTTTTACATTGATAGACTTAAAAAGTTGTTTAAAACCTTCTATCAAACCATTATAGTATGGCAAAATTATGAAAGTGGTTGTTTCATATATGATCGAGTCATCAGAATCTTTACCATTATTCTCATTGATCTTACTAAATGTAAGATTTTTAATTCTTTTATTTAGATGTTCATTAATAAATGGTAACAGATAATTATTAGCCGTTCAAACATTTCTAACACATTTTATGTTTAATGGATGAAATTTTTTATTTGACAATAGAATAGCTTTGTCAAGAAGGTTGTAAACCATTGCTACTTTTTGGTGAATCGGATGGTTAGACAGGAAATTCAAAACTCGTCCTGAATAAGTAGATTTCCTATACGAATTACTGTCAATGTTATTATTATATTTATTAATAATTAATACATCCAAAAAACTAATTTGTTTGTTTTCTTCTAATTTCATGCATAAATTTCATATTTATGAAATTTACATACCTGATGACCTGATGAGGGTACAAACAAGTACCGAAACGTTGTCCAAAAATGAAATGGCAATATGAAAAAGCAAATTTTTAGCTGTCCATTTATTGGTCGTTAAATTACCTATAACAATTTATATTATTTACATGTAGGACAGGCATGTCGATAAAGGAGACAGGAAAAATTTTTAATTGGATCATAATTTTATGCTTATTTTAAGGTAATTAAATGCCCAAATCCGAAATTTTAGGCTGCAACCTTTTTTTAAATTATGGGTTCTGCTAGTTTTAGGATAAAACTAACAGAATCGCATAAAAACTTAGAAAAATAACACGTAAATAAAAATCTTTTAATTTAGCTGCAACTTTTAATTGTATACCGTATTTATCATAATTATAGATATTTAGATCACATAAATATTTAAGCACAAACTAATGTTTAATAAAACAAAGTTCTAGTTTTATTTATTTATTGTTATAAATAAATATTATTTACGATAACATGGTTTCAAAACTTATGGAATTTTGCAAGCTCATTTTGGCCTCATTAAATGCCGAAATCCGCAATTTGTGGCTGCAGCCATTTTTTTAAAATTGAGGGTTCTGCTAACTTTAGAATAAAGCTAGCAGAATCCTCGATTTAAAAAAATAGCTGCAGCCTAAATTTTGAGATTTGAGCATTTAATAGCCTAAAATGAGCCTGAAATTATGATCCGATTAAAAATTTGTTATGCCAAAATGTGTCTGCCAGCTTTATCGACATATGGCAGGCCCAGGGTGTATTCACTACCAGTATTCACTAAATTTGTAATAAAAATTACAGTTAAAATAAACATAAAGTTAAGTTTAAAGTTAATAATAAAAATAAATTTGTTATTACAATTATAATTAGATATAAAATTAACATTACAAATTAAAGTAAAGTTAATATGTGAATATGAATTTTAACTGTAATCACATTTTTTTTAAATTTAATCAGAGCTTCATTATTAATGTATTTTTATCATAATTTTAAAGTTAAAAATAACTCAATAAACATTTTTTAAAATTATTTTTAAGAAAATACAGGAAAAATAAAATCATTGTTAAAATTACAATTAAATTTAAAATTAAGATTACAGTTCAAATTAAAGTTAAAGTTAAACTAAAACTTAAATTAAAATGAAGTTATAATTAAAACTGAAATTTGAGTTAAATTTAATGTAACAGTTAAAATTGAAATTAAACTTAAAATTTGACTAAAATACAGATAAAGTTAACATGATAATTAAAATAAAAATAAATGATAATATAAAAAGATTTTTAATTTTAATTGTTACATTAATTTAATTTCATCTAAAATTTAAAATTTTATTTTTATTTTAACTGTAATCTTCATTTTAACTTCAATTTTATTGTAACTTTAAAATGAATTGGATTTTTTATTGTAATCATAATTGCATACTTTATTTAAATTTTAATTAGAACTTAATTTATAATTGTTTAATTATGGAGTTCATTGCTTATATGGAAGTGAATACACTCTGATTCATAGATCCGACTTAGATCAACAAATTATTAACGCAAAGAAAGTAAACACTTTTAAATAAGTATTATTTAACGAATAAAAATAAGTTTTAATTAATTACACACTATTCGAAAGTAAGCAATTTTAGAGACAAATTTGTTATCTCAGAATTTATCTGAGTTTTAAAAACTATTTAACTAATTTTGCAAATGTCAAAAAAATATTGAAAATTGCAACGTTTTATAAATGTTTATTGATCTTTATGAAAATATTTCCAGAGTTGATCAGCCTGTTTTCTAACAAATAACATTTTCAATTAATAACAAACAAATAATTATTAAACAATAATTATTGGTTGATTATTAAAAATAAGCTTAGTTTATCATTTTTCACGTGAATACATGAAATTGTTTATTTATTAAAGAATATTTAATTATACAAAAATATTTAATTACTTTTGTAATTATTTTTAATTAATTAAAACTGATTTTTTATTTATTGACAATTATTTTGAAATATTTATATATTTATGTGTGTTAAGAATTGTTTTATTACAGTTAGATCTATAAATCTTTCGTTATAAGAAACATAATTCCAAAAAGGTTAATGTAACTATTAATAAATGTTCTTTTTCTTTTTGTTCTAGGATGAAAGATTAATTCGTCGCAAGAAAGAGAAAACAAAGCGCGACAACACCCGGAGAAGGGCTGCAGAGGCTACGGCAGTGGCAGCACCATCATCGGCCATGACGTTTGCAGTACCGATGGCATCGGTAATGCCTATGGCATCATCGATGGCGCCACCGTTGCAAATTGCTCAACCTTTGCAAATAGCGCCATCGATGCAAATGGCGCCATCGGCAATGCCATCGGTCATTCCGATGGCATCGGCAATGCAAATGCCGATGGCAACGGCGATGCAAATGCCGATGATGGTGTTGCCATGGAAAAATGGCTAGTTTTTCCATGTTAACTATGTTTTCGTTTTTATACCTCAATATTATTTTAGTTTTTACCTTATTTTGTATTTTTATTGTGAGTGAAATGTTCAAAATTAATATATATAAATATAATTAATAAAAAAGTAGAAGTTGTTTTATCATTGTATAGGCCCCTTTGAGACGAACAAATTTTACTTATCTTTTTATTTACCTTTTTGTTATCCGATGCGCAGTTTTCGATATACTTCCAAAACCAATTTTAAATGAAACACCGTACATATATATATAATTTATTTTTATTCTTGCAGAAAATTATAAATTGAATCGAATTGAAAAGTTTCGATTTTTTAAAATTCTGTTCAATGCAGAAACTTTATTCAGTTAACGGAATAGAAAAGATTTAAATGGCGATATTTTCAATTCTTTTCTTCTCTCTTCAATTGTATTATCAGAATAAGATAATAGCTGCTCGTTTTTTATATGTAAAGAAAGAAAGTAAATTGTGTATATAGAATAAATCAAATTTATGACAATTTTTTGTTCATTATTTATATAAGTTCCAAAGGAAAAATAATTGTTAAAAATATTGAAAAATAATTAATTGCTATTTTATGTATGATTAAATAAACTCGAGCAGTTTTATGTATCTTTTCAATTGTCTGATAGTGTATAAATCATTTGAAAATTAATTAATAATTTGTTGCAAAACCTTTATTTAATTCTTAATTTAAAATAAATGTCAAATTTTTTTAGGGTTGCATTTTGATAATGTTAAATACACGTTGTCTACTCTTCTATGTTACTTGACATGAATTAAGCAAGTTAATTAAGAAGTTGTTCAAGCGTTATTGTAATATTCAATATTTGTAATTACAAAAATTATATTTTTTATAATGAAAATGTTAAATCATAAGTATAATAAAGATTATTCATTTTTGACCAACATTTATTTAATTTTGTTTATCATCATATTAAAAAATTGTAGACCTTTATAGTATTGTACATTACAAAAACAATTATGATTAAAAACCAATTTTCAAAAATTTACATTTTTATGCAAATATTTTTTCAAGTCATCTTTAAATGTTGACAAGAGGGTTTAAGTTGATTCTTTTTGCATTACACAGAATTAAAAAATTATACATTTGATTCGTACTAAAGAATCAACTACAGTTAAAACTATAAAAGAATTGAAAATTCTATTTTGATTCTATTGACAGAATAAATTTTACAACTCAATATATCTATTCCTCTTGAAGAATAAAATAAAATGTAGAACTGTGAAAATCAATTCCTCTTTCAGAATCAATGAAGCTTGCTTTTAGTGTTATAAATATGAAATTAATTCTCGGAATAGAAGAGAATAGGAAGGAGTCAAATGGATTTAATTTCTATTCTGCAGCGGAAAGATTCTGTATAAAATATATTGAATTTTATTTATATTCTATTTACTTGAATTTAATATTTTTGCAGGGATAATAAAACAATCAGTAATGTTACATAAACAAGTAAAAAAGCCTAATTTTTAATTATTAAAAAATGAATTTGGAATAATATTTGAAAAAACGTGGAATCGACAAGTATTAAAATTGAGCAAAAGTTGAAGATTACAAATTGAAAACGTCTAACTTTGATTCTTATTAATTCTTTTTAACTTTTGATATCTTTTCTCATTAATTCAGTTTAATTCCATATTTTTACAGGGATAATCTTAGATGCATCGTAAGTGCATTACAAATAAGTTTACTACAAATTAGTATATTTTAAAATTATTTATTGAAAGTTTATAATAGTATGAATTTATACTATTAATAAAGTGATATTAAAAATATACATGTGAAAATAATAAATCAATAAACATGTCGTCTTCATTCCTGGAACAAATGAAAAATTATTTCGTATAAATAATAATAATATTTTTATTTTTTTGGCGCCCTATAATTTTTGACGTCCTAGGCAAGTGCTTCATATGCTTCCTCCACTGACTCAAACAAAGTCTGCGCCCGAAACAAAGTCTGGACATGAACTTGACCCGATCTACACTCAGATTAAAATTGAAATTAGGCTTGGTTTTGCACTGGGTTAAAAAACCCATGCCTATATATAAAGTTGGATTGAGCTTCTAATGGGTCTGGGCACGACTAAACATAAACTTGTATTTGGTGCAGACTAGGCTTGGTTGTGAAATGTAGTTTGCTATAATAGAAACGGCGAAAGCCATAGATTAGTTCTTGACTGATGAGCTATGCTTGGTCTCGTTTAGATTAGGATTAAACTGTACTCAGAATAGGCCTGAATTAGATCTGTATTAAACCAGGAGTAGTTACCGCCTGAGTTAAAACTGACCTGGAAATAGATATTGATTAGATGTATTTGTTCTAATTTTACTGTGGTCAGTGGGATGGGAATGGTTAAATATAATTCAACTAAGAATTTTAAGTACGCTTAATTTACGACTAAATTTTAAGTTTCTTCATTTCTAAAGTAGTTAAAATTAAGGCTCAAACTAATCATAAAGACTATATTAGTCATTGATTAGATATGTTTGACCTCTAATGGGTCTAAATCAACTCAAGATTAACATTTAGACTGGACTATCTAATGGACTATATCTGAGCCGATCTGCATTGAAGTGGGACCTGGATTAGGGAGACACGATCAGGAACACAATGTCTCTGTAGAATAGCGCACGCAGGATAATTACTCTAAATATGCTTTTATACGTAGACTGACCATCACATGTACAAGGTTAATTGCGTATATTCTTGGAAGTTATTAGAAACCTTAAAAGACTTATATATTACGAGGTCTTTACCCCAAATTGTAATATTACTTGCATGTAACAAACTTAAAAATATTTATGACGGGTTTTCGTGAATTTTCAACAAGTGTATTCATGTATTTATATATTTTTCGATGTTTTTACAGTGTTTTCGATGTTTTTTATAGGGTTTTTAAATATGTTTTTGATACTTTCTATGAATTTATAATAACATTTTTGTAGGTCGGGTGATGGTGTGTATTGAACAGTTTGTCCTAGTATCAGATGGAGGTTTGACCAAAATTCGTTCACAGTTAAAAAGGTTTAAGCGTACATTACAAAGCAAAGTCAATTTCTATGCGGATTTGATATTAATATCTTATTTTATAAATTTTAATCTTTTTTCTTTACTTAAAATTTTCTGTAAATATTTTGTTAGTTTTGTATATTTAGTCTATCATAAAAAATTAATTTAGGTATACAAAAAAGGTATTTATTATGTATTTATACTCGCGAAATTAGAAAATAAAGTAGATATTCGTATTAATACTGACACAAAAATTTAACAAAAACAATTTAATAAAAAGAAAAAATATGAAATAAACAGTATTAGTACAATACTAGAACTAAAAAGTATTTGAGAGTAATGTCGCCGTTGCACAAATTCTCACGCATGTGCAGGCGAACAAAATTTCCTTTCAAAATTACTACGTTGCCAACTTTGTTGTATAATTTTGATGCTACACAATATAGAGAAATTCATAACAAAGCAATTGTATTAATAACTTTCATTTTACCAACAAAATGGGCCCCACCAACGCCCACTTTTGTGAGACGCAACCACTTCACAAATATTCGTCTCTCCAATAAAAATATTCCTGTTATATTACACCAGCACACTTACGTATGGAGGCATGTGGTTGTAGTACAATATATTTAACAAACAACACACTTCCATCGCATGACTCTGGTTGCAATTGCATACACCTCGTAACCAGCACACTTCCTTCGGACGACTCTGCTTGCAATTGCATACACTTTGTAACCAGCACACTTCCTTCGGACGACTCTGATTTCAAATGCATAAATTTCACAACAGGCACTCTTACGTTCGGATGATTCCGGTTACGTTTGAATATATTAATAAACCAGCACACTTCCTTTCGGATGACTCTGACTGTAACTGAATATATTAATACACCAGGTTACTTTAAATTCAGATGACTCTGGATACATTTGAATATATTAATAAACCAGCACACTTCCTTTCGGATGACTTTGGTTTCATTTGAATATATAAATAAACCAGCACACTTCCTTCCGGATGACTCTGGTTACATTTGAATATATTAATAAACTAACACACTTCCATTCGGATGACTCTGGTTACGTTTGAATATATTAATATACCAGCACACTTCCTTTCGGATGACTCAGGATACATTTGAATATATTAATAAACCAGCACACTTCCTTTTGGATGACTCCGATTGCAATTGAATATATTAATACACGAGCACACTTTCTTTTGGTTGACTCCGGTTATGTTTGAATACATTAATATACCAGCACACTTCCTTTCGGATGACTCTGGTTACATTTGAATATATTAATAAACCAGCCCACTTCCTTTCGGATGACTCTGGTTACATTTGAATATATTAATAAACCAGCCCACTTTCTTTCGGATGAATGATTGTAATTGAATGTATTAATAAACCAGCCCACTTCCTTCCGGATGACTCTGGTTTCATTTGAATGTATTAATAAACCAACCCACTTCCTTTCGGATGACTCTGGTTACATTTGAGTATATTAATAAACCAGCCCACTTCCTTTCGGATGACTCTGGTTACATTTGAATATATTAATAAACCAGCCCACTTCCTTTCAGATGACTCTGGATACATTTGAATGTATTAATAAACCAGCCCACTTCCTTTCGGATGACTCTGGTCACATTTGAATATATTAATACTCCAGCTCACGTCCTTTTGGATGACTCTGGTTGTAATTGTATCTATTAATATAGAAATAGGTTAGTATGCCTATAATCACAGTATCCCGCGGATTACTGCGATTGTAATTGCCTATAACAATGCACAAACGCACTTCCTTCGAACGACTTTGTTAATGATATAAGAAGACTGCTTTAGTCTTGAGGAAAGCGTATTAATTTTTTTTGGCGCACTATTTCTATAAAATGTTGACGCATTATAGATACATTATTTGAATAACGTTCATGAAGGGGATCACCTCCTAAAGCAACAGTTGTGGCAAACGCTGCTGCATATATTCCACAACTGACAAAATCAGGTTGACGATGAATATGGTGAAATATTACATTTTTCCGATCGATTGTCGGAAATCGCAGTCTAATGTATTCATCTTCGATGTTTGTGAAAGAGGCGTAACCATTATTCGGTAAACTATCGTAAACCTTCAACTCTTGATCGCTGAAATGAAGACATCGCCAATGATATCCTGTATTACCTCCTAATATTTGAACACTTTTCTCAGAACGAACTGGTTCAAGAATGTCTCGATAAACAACATATTGGACACTTTGTGTCTCAAAAGATGTTGTATCTCGAATAATTTTCAGAAAAGTGTCCAAGGCAGCATCATTTAATGGAGATGTTACTGGGGAAACTATGGATATTACAGCGTCCAAATTTGTCGTGCGACTATTGATATAATGCCTTCGCTCTTCAATTGTTCCTGTGCATTCCAGAATTTCGTTTTCGTAACCGTCCATCTCTGCAACATTTTGTTGGTCGTTGTCAGGAACAGTTATTACTGACTGTACAGATTTCTGCATTGTGTCTTTGCGTTTAGTCGCAATTTCGATGTTCTTCAGTATATAAGATGGATTTCTAATTGGCATATGTCGATTGTATCGACTATCCAAAATTTCCGGAATCAAACAGTCGTTATAGAAACGTATTAGGAAAGGTTCCATCTTTTCACTCCAGAATTTATCATCTCTTTCAACCCGGAGAACTTGAAGATCTTTTGGAGTCCATAACGTAAATAAGCAATACTGTCGTTGCGTTATGTGCAATTGTCCTTGAACTTGATAAAAATATTTGTGATTTTGATTCATCACATTCTCATTTTTTTTATCAAAAATGTTTCTTATATTTGATAGCTTTATCACAGCTTCTTCGATGCTCATATTTTCAGCTGACATAGGACATTTAATTTCAACAATACCATCGTCTTCGATAAGACCATCTGGTGATGCCCCTAAGTAAGGATATTCCTGATCCAAAAATAAACCACAAATAGAAATTTGCTTGCCTATTGTTTCAGATAACTTTTTTCTTGCAATTGGTTCCTTTTCGCGTCCATAATTCATAGCCGCTGTTATGTTAGGTGACGAATATAAAATATTTTTTACAGTCCCTGCACACGATGTTGTTGGTCTCATGCGGCATACTGTTCCGAAATTAGATGATGTCAACATCTCTTGACGCAAACATTTCCACATGTCACAGTTACTCTGCCCTCTTGTTCTACGTTCAATATTTTCACGATCTTCGGAATATCTCTGAAATTTTTCAAAATGAGCTTGCCGAAGTTGTTCGAACAATTCTGGATCAGCATCGGGCTGTTGGGATTGTGGACCATAATATAAATCAACTTGACCACCTGATGGGTGTGCGTTCCTAGTCCTGCCTTTTTCAGCACGCGACAGTTTCGTTCTTGCAACGGTTTGTTGTCTGCGACGTTCAAGGTTTTGTACAACATTTGGTACCATTTTAGCAGTACTTGTGTACACTGTCGTCAACACTTGCTGAGTATTATGTTGTACCACCGCACTCGCTACTCGAGCATCATAAGAGCCACGTCCTCCCAAATTTTTTCGTTTTCCACCTATTTCTTTGCATACAATAGCATTAAACGATTCTGCATCGTTATTTGTCACCTTTAGCAATAAACTCTCCGCATGGTAACTCAAGTTTTGCATAATTTTTTCGACTTTTTGATAAAGACCATGCTGTTGGAGATTTGGAACATGATTTACAATTTCATCTCCACGTAAACTTGAACAGTTCAAACCACGAGAATTACATAATCTATGCTCACCAAAAACATGACTTGATATGTTCAGAATATCCAGTTGTAATTCTTTAGCTTTCTGATGTTGTGGTTTATCCTCATTGTTGCGCATACTTGCTGCTTTCACGACCTCTTGTCGAATTGAGAATATACTATTTTTTATTACCTTTCGTGACTCCACAAAGCCAGGAATCCTACATCCTTTCGGCTGAGTCGTTTCTGCCACAGTATGCAACTTCTTACACGTGTTGCGAAGAAGATGGTTACTGCACTGAATTTTTTCTACTACCACATGGTAATCTCGGTACGGTCGTTTATCAACAATAGCTTTGTAAACATTGCTATCGTTGTCCCCAATAACCGTCCTGAATATCAAACCATGCATTGTAACGCTAAGAGTGAAACCTTCAGCTATAGCGTCAGCTTCCATGCTCGTAGAACTGGATTGTCTATCAAAATTCTTATAACATATATGTTCAGGACACTCAAGATTTTTACGTTCGTAATAATCGCAATATGAACAATATTTGTTACGAATACCAACAAATAAAACTTTTTTAGTTTTATAACCAATAATAACTCCAACGCCAGAAAGCGCATCGTAACTATGGCCGTAAGATCTCTTTGACCATCCACCATCCATTACAACGGTAATATACGGAATACCATTTATAATATCACCTTTTGAAATTGCTAATCGTTTTTCTTCCTCTGCAGCTGATTCCATGCATTCGTATGCAGTTTGAAGGAAATTGTCTATAACAACCTGCCGATGTTTTCTGTATGTTCCCGGAGCCATGCAAGGAATATATAAAGCTGCTAATAATTCCTCCAGTTCAGAGTGACCAATTCCCGTTGTTATGGTGCCAGTAACTGCTGCTTCATTGACACCCATAATTTCGTCGGTATTAGGTTCTGACCAAATGCTAGTTTCATAATTACACATTTGGCATTTAAAGAACATTTGTGTTAACAAGCCATGTGTTCTGGTGTTAACAAGGACCCAGTCTCTAAATAGACACTGTATTCCTCTACTGTGATTGTCGAATGTTCTATGAATTTCAGAGATCAGAAAGCCCAAATCGACAATACGACGACCTTGAGGAATATGTTCCGAAATAATGTGAGGATCTAATTTACTGTTAGAGTCGATTATTAAATTACCATGGTCATCACTTTCTTCGGTAAATTGATGAGAAGAGTTGTTATCATCTTTACTTTTATTTTCCTCATCACAAGTAATCACATCAACGATAGAAGATTCGTCATCATTTTCGTAACCCTGATCATACTCCTGTTGGACCTCATTCATCGAAATGTTTAGAGTTGAATCATCTATTTCCATGATTTCGTATATTTCATAATCCTCGTCCGAACATGACAAACGTCTATAATCTATTTCTGGTTCCATATCACAATCATCATTGAAAATGTTTTGCAATACATACATGTCCTGTTCACAACAGTTTGAACTCTGTTCGGAACCGTGCTTACTACCATCTCGATCGCTTAACACATTTTGTTGCTGATCCTCTTTGCATTGCACGTTGGAGGATTTTATTTTCCTTAATCTCTCGTTTCTACAAAATACATCCGTACAAATTTATTTTTGTAACACAAATTTCAAAATTGTACGATATATTTTATACAAAATCATTTTCTCATTGTAAATACACTGGTGGAAATAAAAAAAGAGCCACTTTGAATTTCTGAAGAATTGATCATTTTCAAATGATCATTATCTCCGGAAAGGTTGAACCTTCCTCTTTAAAATAGATTTATTCGATTTTGGTTTCCCCCATAGCCCCATGAATAAACCCTCTCATAAGCATTCTGTCGTTTTTCAGCAGAAAGAAAGTGAAGTTTTTGAAGCTTCATATTTAAAACATCATCAGATTTCTTTTCGACGTGTATTTGTATTATTTGTTCAATTTCCTGCAAATTAAAACAAAAAGGTTGAATTTCGGTTGTAAAATGGCCAAGTTACGGACATTTCAAAATTACGCTGTATTTCAGCACTTTTTCATAAGAAATCAGTGCGTGTATTATTACTCGCTGAACACCACGAAGAAAGTCATGAGAATGTTATGAGAATGTTATTGGAGAGTTATGGGAAAGTTGTGTAAACATTATGGGAACATCATGAGAATGTTACGGGAACGATAATGTAGGCGGTAAATTGTATACAAATGTTTAATATTTCCATAACATTCACATAACGTTTCCATAATATTCCCGTAACTGTCCCACGACCCTCTCATAAAATTCACGTAACATTCCAATAACATTCCCATAATGTTCCCATAACGATCCCCTAACGATCTCATAACATTCCCATCATGTTCCCATAACATTCCTATAACGTTCCAATAACATTCCCATAACATTCCCATGACTCTCTGTATGGTGTTCAGTTAGCAGTAATACACGCAGTGATTTCTTATGAAAAACTGCTGAAATGTAACGTAATTTTTAAATGTTCTTAACGTGGCCATTTTACAACCGAAATTCAAGTTTTGTTTTAATTTGCAGGAAACTGAACAAATAACACGAATCCACGTCAAAAAAAGAAATCCAAAGAAGTTGGAAAAAAATATGAAGTTTCAAAATTTACTTTTTCTGCTGAAAAACGACAGATGCTCATGGGAGGATTTATTCATGGCGTTATAGGGGAAATCAAAATCGAATAAACCTATATTAAAGATGAATTTTCAATAATTCCATAGCATTGTAGATTGTTAAAATACCACGAAATTTGACGGAAAATGACAAATTTGTCAAAAATCCAAAGTGGATCTTTTTTCATTTCCACGTGTGTAAATACTATTTATTAATGTACGAATAAGAACAAGCATAATTTACAGTAGCAGATAAATTTGATTCATGAAAGCAAATTTTTAACATTAAAGTAAATTTGTACATACAAACTCTGAATGTAGGTGAAATTATATTTTAAACTATAATGACGAAACGTAAAACCGAGATTTTGTGTTAACACTCTCGTGATGAATCGTGACGATTCATTGTCCGTGTAAGGTTAGCCAATCAGGTTGCATTCCTTCAAATCTGTAGTTGAATTTAATTATGTAAGTGTTTAAATGTGAATAGACAAGGACCGTAATTATTGCAGTTTTTAAGGTTCTTTTATATTTTGAAATATTTTAATTTTGTTAAGGTAAATTTAGTTTAATTTTATTGCAATATATTACACACAATATATTTATGATAAATTTATTTAAACATTTAGATTCTCATGTTATTATCAATATTGTTCTGGGTTATGTATTTCGAAACATTCCAAAACGGCCCTGCATTGGTATGAGATTTCGATATTGCTGTCCTTGTTGCCAGTCCGCCATATTAAGTGGAGTTTCATTGAAGTTATGTTTCACCACAAGAGTGTTAACATTTATTTCAACAACTGATAAAACCTGCATCCAAAAATTATTGAAGAAATAAGTTTTATTTCTCTAATTTTAGAATAATAGTAGTAAATATAACATTTTTAAACCACAATTTTAATCAAATGTGTAGCTATAATTGTTTCATGTATATAATTAATGCTAAAGTTATTTGTTTATCAAAATTTCAAGATTGTTATGAAAACAATATTAAGTATTATTTTAATAATTAATGGGCAGTTTTCAATTCTTACAGGATGGGAAAATATATATGTTTTTTAAATATACAGGATGTCGATACAATCAATATAATAGTTTGTATCGATGGGGGCCATTCAATGATATCAAACTCGACCCCCCACCCCACCCCTGGGGGCGGTAGGGGGGTTAACTTTGAAATTTTAAATGGGAACCTCTATTTTTTATTGCATATTCGGATAGTACATCAAAAAATACATAACTTTTATTCTAACTTTTATTTATTCTTTTAAATCATTTTTACAAAAAGGTTATAATTTCAAAAGTTATAAACATTTTAATATTTTAATTATTATAATGTTATATCGCAATAATCCAAGCATCTAATTAATAAATTGGTAAGCATAAAAGTTTAATATTTTCAAGTACTTTATTGAATATGATTAAAATTATATTTCCTGACTGAAATTCTAAATTTACCCACGTCTCACCCAGAAGTGGACAGGGGAGGTAGGTTTTATTTTGAAGTTATTCAATAGATTACTTAGAAATATTAAACTTTTATTCTCATCAATTTCTTAATTGCATGCATACATTCCGGATTATTACAGTGTAACGCCATAATAATCAAAATAGTAAAATGTTTATAACTTTTGAAATAATTATATTGTAAAAACTATTTGAATAAAAGTTATGTATTTTTCATGTACTAGCTGAATTTGCAATAAAAAAAGGGCTCCCATTTAAGATTTCAGATGTGCCCCCTCCCGCCTTCTGGGGATGGGGGTGGAGGGTCGTGCTTGATATCATTCGATGTCCCCCATCGAGACGAACATATTTCATTCCCAACTTTTTTTATCCAATGCGTAACTGTCGAGATATTCACACTTATATCTTCAAATAGTCCTCTGTATATTAGAAACTAAATGTGTAAATATTAATGTTATTTGTTTTGCAGACAAATTGAAGCACATCGGTTGAAAAATGAACGTCTTATTCATCAAAATAATATAAGTAAGCCAGTGGTAAATGATGAAAATGAAATAATTGAAGAAATAATTGACGTTGTAGTGTATAACAGTGATTATGATTATGAAACTGCACAGCAATCGTTCAGTAAAATTTATTTTAATAACGGTTGTATTAATGAAAATGATATCCCGATCGATAAACCAAAGACATGTGCTTCAGAAAGTGCAAGTTGTTGTGATTCACAGGAACTACTGCGAACTAATTGTACAGACTTTCATTGCGATTCCGAAAACGATATCAAAGATTATTTTGTTATAGAAAGAACCAAGGATTCCGATGTAAATTACACAAAGGAAATTTCTCTCGACGGCTGCTACATCGTCAGTCTAGGTTATTTGTTGAAAGAAATTCATCGAACATTTGACGATCATTCACGAGGAGTGGAATGCTTGTTCAAAGATTGGATTCTCATAGGCAGTCGTTCTTGTGGATTCGGAACAAAATTGTTTTTCAAATGTCGAATGTGTAAATATAGAACATTCATGTGGACAGATTTAGACGACCCACAAATGCAAAACATCGACGAAGTTGCTGTTAACAACGGGAATCGGGTTTTCACAGTTACAGGAATTGTGTGCTGCAATGGAAATTAAAAGTATGAGCTCTACAACATTTGGAAAAGTCCAGCTGGATGTAATTGAAAATTTTTTAGAAATATCCGCGGAAAATATGCGCAAAGCTGGAGAAATTGAAAAACAACTCGCAATAGAGAGAGGTGACGTCATAAATGGTATTCCGTACATCACCGTTGTCACGGATGGTAATTGGATGAAGAGGTCGTACGGGAAGAAATACGACTCTCTCTCTGGCGTAGGCATTATTGTAGGATACGTTAC
>JABFPP010000020.1:0-21024 GCA_022817365.1 Mallateleia sp. ZL-2020
CGTTCGACCAATTAGAGAGGCTCTTTGGTGGTAGAGAGCGTGTCCAGAAAATAAGCACAGCCACGGATCAAATCGACTAAAGGATGCGTTCCAATATATCCACTTCACCAATTGTCGAAAAAACAGAAAGACTCAATACAAGAATGAGAAAAAATTCTCAGTGCAAGATAATTCTCAAAATTGGAAAAAGCAATTTACAATTAGTGGAAAGTGCAATAAATGCAACCCTCCACTATAGTTCTGAAGCGTTATAAATGGCAAGAAATGGCCGATCAAGCGAGCCTATCGAAAGAATTAGGTTAGGCCGACGTCAGCATTAAGAAAGACGGATCCAGGCCTCCAGGATGGAATCAAACTGCAGATGCGATAATAATGAGCTAAAGCGCATTTGTGCTACATTGGATATTTGAGATTTCCAACCTCAATATATCCAACGTAGAAGAGGCTCAACAATTGTACAATTTATCAGTAAATCGTAGTCAGTCCAAGACACGTTCAACTTCCGCCATGATTTCCATCAACTATGGAGGTCATGGCAGAGACCATGATGAAGTCAACTTTGGAGGTCATGGCGGAGACCATGATGAAGATCACAGATTCTGAAATGCATGGAATGAACTTGAAGGAGAGGAAGGAGAAGAAGAAGAAAGGCAGCTTACTTCGACCCATGATACAAGCGCAGCCATGTACAGGTGATCCGTGAGGTTGCTGCCGGCCGCTGCGTTATGCGCAGCACTCAATACCTGGAAGGAGAGGGAAAAAGTCGTGAACCGATGGCTCGTCTGAGTCTAGCGAAGAGGCAGCGTGTGGAGATGGAAGGCAGCCGCTTGGGGAGAAGGCTCTGCGGCTAGTGCGGTGAAGAGGGAGTACATCTCCTGTCTTTCTGCTACGATAAACGGGCTTTCGTTTCCACGTATGGAAGGACGTCACGCCGCTTGACAATTCCCATTTCAATTCCGGAATAACGAACAATTCCGGAATACCGGAAACGTTCTCAAAACCAAAGAGAGAGAGACAGAAGGTGAAAGATCATGTCGGGATCACAAAATGTTTGCGCATAAAAAGGAACTTCATCCAATACTCGGCACCCTATTTTGCGCTTAAAAATTTAAAAACGGGCACAAGGAGAGTGGGCTTTACTCCATAGCTCTCTCGACGGTTCAGATCGCAAGAAATGATTTCAAAATTACTCAATAACTCCTTCCCGATGGAACGCAACCACTTTTATTTCATAGGTTTAATTGTGTATACAGTAAAGAGCGCAAACTTCTGCTCGCGGTCGGCTTTTCTGGTGCAAGTCATAAACACATCGCCTTTCATGAATAAATTATTGAGCAATGGCACTTACGCAAGACATCATGTAAACTAAATTGATTTACAAACAAAAAAAGAACTGCCGTGTCGGTTGTTCGCGTAGTCCGCGAACTAGTCAATTTTCCGCTCGTTTCAGCAGATGATTAGTACGTGAGCAATACTTGAGCATAACTAAACTAAGTCTACGATAAGTGTCGGAGCACCGCTCCAAAAAATGCATACGGACCTTCAATTTCAGCGTGTGTGCATACTAACGAGATTATCAAAACCAAAGTTGTTGCAAAACACTAAAGGTAAAAGCAAAAATGATTTAAGAATAATAAAAAATAAATTAGAAAATGTATTTTTTTAAGGAACTTCATAGGCTTGTAAATATCTCAAACTAACTGCACGGGGAAATGTGAAGTATATTTTAACAATGACAGTTGCTTTTTGCAGATTTTTTAAAATATACATTCTGAAATGTGAAAATCATGAAGTTCCTAACTACCAAGAGACGTAATTCACGTCAGAAGAATGGTTGAGTAAATTAATGAGAAATGGGAACAAGTAATATCTATTTCAGTCAAACATTAATCAATAGTGAAATGCGAAATTTCGCCATTCATTTATTATTAAGTGTAAAACCGGAAATAGTATGTGAAAAATATATTAAAAAACGAAAAAAAACGGAAAATTATTTACGCATGCATTTAAAAAACAGATCACGAAAAAAACTGAATATTAGTAAGTGTTGAGTATTCTCGCCAAGATCAACGTTCGCGCCAGCGCCGCACGATACCTCGACGTTCAAGTCGCAATATAAGTGCCACGGTGACGACTTCGGACCTACCTTCCTCGGGAGGTCAAAAGCGAAGCTCGGCGAAGTCACTATCCGCGTTCTAGAAGACTGTTATCGGCCTAAATGAAATTTACACTCCGAGCAACCTGCATGCTTTAAAGCTGTCGTCGGCATACTTGTGATTGCTGTCGAATGAATCCTGCGATTATTAAAAGCCATCATTGGTTCTGAAGATTGTATCTTGTAATTTGAGTTCCACGTTAATGTTAGTAAGGTATCTTCGCTAATCATGAGCAACGTTGTTGATTTCACATTGTTTCCCACACATTTCAAATAAAATCAAAAGATTACTAGATCAAAAGTTCATTTCAAATAAGATCAAAAGATTATTGGCAAATACTAAAAAAAGAGTTGTTACTAACCTCTCACTAGGATACCTTAACGAAAGGTTATCCAAATTAGAAAAGATTCGTGAACGCGCTACTCAAATTCACGCCGAAATAAAGAGTTCGTTCAATAGTGAAATAGAACCCTCTTTCTCGTACTTTAAAAACAAAACATAAATAAAACTTCAACAAGCTGAATCTTATCTGACAGAAAGATTAAACGAGTTGGACGTGATTAGAGATAATGTAATAGCGATTTCTCCAATCGCCAATTCGACGCACTTTGCGTCCACCTCGCCGTCAACGGCCACAACAGTAGCGCGGATAAGTCTTCCAAAACTCGATTTGCCAACATTTTCGGAAGATTACACGTAATGGTATAATTTTAAGAATTTATTTCGGTTTGTAATCCATTACAACTCGTCTATGCCCGGCGCGTAAAAACTACAATATTTGAGCGCGTGCCTAACGGGCGAAGCAAACGATCTTATACTCACACTGCCCATAACAAACGAGAATTATGAAGCATCTCGGAACGTTGTCTTTGTTCGATACGTATCATGATAGTATCCCTTCTACAAATACTTCTACTTTGTAATATTCCCAACATTAATTCAGAAAATCTCTTTCATTTAAAACAATCACGTGTCTCTGTTAAAGTTGTTTCAGATTCACTAGATGCGCTTGGATGGGCCACACAAAATTGGAATTGTTTGTTAGTAAATAATAATACATAAAAAATGAATTCCACCCTGAAGATGGAATAGGAATTCAGCTTGAGCTATTCTATCGAGTATCCCTCCTATCAAATGCTTGATGAATTCCTTTTAAATAAAATTCGCATTTTTAGAAGCAATAGCACTCGACAATTCGAGTTCATCCGCAAGTAGAAAGTCAACGCAAAAAGAAGCGTTGAGATTATGCAACAATGCAGTTAAGACGAAGAGCAGCTCATGCTCATTATGTTTCGAAGGACATCCCCTTTGCACGTATGCCAAATTCAAAGCGATGTCCACCTATGAAAGAAATCAAACGAAAAACTCGTTTTTGCGGTAATTATCTTTCTTCTCGACGTCACACTAAAGAATGTAAAAGCGAGCATCGATGTAAAATTTGTGGTCAACCGCACCATTTGCTATTACATTTCGACCGCGCGCCCACAACAACCGTTTTACGCTCTTAAAGTACCAAAGCTCAAAGCAAGTCGTCATCGACAAATAATCAAACTCCCGTTAATAATACTCAAACTTCTATAAACGCACGCTTGAATGTTGCGTCGCATTCACAAGTATTGCTCGCGACCGCTCTAATAAAAATGAATCGCATTTTTCACACACCGATGTAGACTACTCTGGACCCTTTTTGTTGCGGGACAACGCCGGTCGAGGCCATAAAACTCACAAGGCGTATTTAGCCATATTCGAATGTTTCTCGACAAAAGCGATCCACACAGAGCTCGTATTGAGTTACTCTACAACAGTTTTTCTTGCCGTTTTAAAATGTTTTGTGTCACGTATAAGTCGCCCGCACAATCTACGGTGACCGCGGGACTAATTTTAAATGCTCTGACGCTAAATTTATGCTAACCTTTAAAGCGGCGTCATCAGATACGAAAGTTTTGTAGCAAACGAGAGAGTAAAATAGACATTTATATCTCTCCATATTTCTCATTACGGGGGCTTATGAGAAAGTGGAATTAGATCGGTGAAGTGTCGACTCCAAGGAATAATCGGTGCCTTTACGCCCACGTGGGAAGAAACGCTTAAGATCGTGATTGAAATAGAAGCTTGCCTCAATTCGCTGCCACTTCATAATCGGCGATAGCCGAAAGCAGTTCAGCAAAGGAGTATTCTCCAAACCAAAGAGAATTTGCTAACTCGGTGACAAACTACGTCCCGAGTGGTTGAAGCCTTTTGGCGTCGCTGCTAAATACGAGGAACGTATTTAGCCACGCTTCAACCGCGAGAAAAATAGCAAGTCGAAAAAACATCGCTGAAAAGAGACGGTGTTGTTTTGGTACGTGATTGGAATCTACCTCCATGCCACTGATGGTGGCATGGAGGTAGATCACAAAGCAATGATAGCTTATTCAGAAAGATTATCTACGGAATCACCAATTCGCAACTGGAGCGCCTTATGGCGCAATTGTGCAAACTTCTCTTCCAAGAAAAGGATGCAAATAGTAACGAGACATAATTGTAGCACATTGAACTCTGTAATTAAAAGGCAAATTTAATTTCCTCGAGTTCTTGGAATGGGTATCATCCATAGATGGGCAATAATCGAAAAAACGTTATTTCGTTAACGTTAAATTACAAATAAAAGTACTGGCCATCCAAGTACTGGCCACTTCCATCGATGCTTTACCTTTTATTTAATAGTCACCCATCCAACTATTGACATCCAACGAAGCTTCACCTTTTATTTAACGGTCACATATCCGTGTACTGATAACTTAAAGCGATGATTTACCTTTTATTTAATGGTCACCCATCCAAATATTGATCAGTTCCAAGGATGCTTTATTTTTTACTTAAGGGTCACCCATTAAAGTACTGACCACTTCCAACGATGCTTCACCATTTACTTAACCGTCACCCATCCGTGTACTAATCTCTTCCAACAATTCCTTACGTTTTATTTAATGGTCACCCATTCAAATACAGATCAGGTCCAACCATACTTTACTTTTTATTTAACGGTCAGCCATGCAAGTACTGGGCACTTCCATTGATGCTTTACTTTTTATTTAATAGTCACCCATCCAAGTATTGACATCCAACGATGCTTCACCTTTTATTTAACGGTCAACCATTCAAGTACTGGGCACTCCTATCTATGCTTTACCTTTTAATTAATGGTCACCCATTTAAATGGGTGAAAACTGTTGGTTGACGAGTATGAATAACGGATGACGACTTGATTTTGTAACATCATTTTTTAAAATAATTGTTTGAAATAAATAATAAATACGAAATAATTTTTCGAAGTGTATTATTAGAAATTACTAAATTGTATCTAGTTCAAAAAGTAAACAATGCATAATTATTGAGTAAGGCATTTTATAACTGCAAATACTCAAAAGGACCACCTAATGAATGAAAATCCTGAAAAAGACCACTTAATGTACAAAAATCCTCAGAAAGACCTGTTCATGAACAAAAAAACTCAGAAAGACCACTTAACAAAGAAAGTTCCACAAAAGTATTGATTGATGACTGTGTTCTTAGGAGGACGACGTCCTATGATTTTCAAAATATTTTCTTAAATAATTGATAAATTTAAAATGAATTTTATGCCTCCTTTCTCACATGATTAGTTGAACTTATTGAACTTTAATGAATTGTAATACTTTCCAGGATTTCACAATAGAATAGAATTAATGAGAATAAAAAAACTTAAAATATAATATTATCCTCTTTTTTAAATAGAGACATGCTTATTATGTAAACGCGAAAGTATTTTACAATATTGGACCAGTAGACCAATATTGGACAAATAATCAATGTATTTGTAAAGAATGACTGTAACTGTATGGTCGTTTAAAGGATTTTTGGTTAAGTAGCTCGATTTCGTAGATTCTTTTCATTCTTTTTAAAGTATGAACATTAAAAGCAAAATTTAAAACAGTATTTTTGTCGTTGATTAAAACAATTAATACAGTGTACCTATGAGAACCGTACATTATTTAATCAACGTTTTGAGGATATATTTTGAGTTAATTTTATTTCAAGTAGTTACAGTTTAATTATATGCAAAATTTGATGCGGAATTGTTTTCATATACTATGTGCACGGGAATAGTTTTCGCAAGAGTTGCTGATTTATAATTTATCTCAAAAGTTAAATAAGGCAAAAATTTTTTCTATTTCTATGGTTACAGAAACAAGATTCAATGCACACTCCTTGAAACTGATGGTTGACGAGTGTGAATAACGGATAACGACTTAATTTTGTAACATCATTTTTTAAAATAATTGTTTGAAATAAATAATAAGTTCGAAATAATTTTTCGAAGTGTATTATTAGAAATAAATATATGTATTATTAAAAATAAATTATATCTAGTTTAAAAAGGAAACAATCCATAATTATTGAATAAGGCATTTTATAATTGCAAATACTCAATAGGACCACTTAATGAATGAAAATCCTGAAAAGGACCATTTAATGAATAAAAATTCTCAAAACGACCACTTTATGAACAAAAATCCTCAAAACGACCACTTTATGAACAAAAATCTTCAAAAAGACCACTTAATGAACAAAAATCATTAAAAAGACCACTTAATGTACAAAAATCCTCAGAAAGACCACTTAACGAAGAAAGTTCCTCAAAAGTATTGATTAATGACTGTGTTCTCAGAAAGACCACGTCCTATGATTTTCAAAATGTTTTGTTAAATAATTAACAAATTTAAAATGAATTTTTTGCCTCTTTTCTCACATGATTAGTTGAGCTTGTTGAACTTTAATGAATTGTAATACTTTCCAAGATTTCACAATAGTATAGAATTAATGAGAATAAAAAAATTTAAGAAACAATATTATCCTCTTTTTTTAAATAGGGAGATGCTTTTTATGTAAATATGAAAATATTTTACAATATTCGACCACTATACAAATTAA
Source organism: Mallateleia sp. ZL-2020 (assembly GCA_022817365.1). Taxonomy (NCBI): domain Eukaryota; kingdom Metazoa; phylum Arthropoda; class Insecta; order Hymenoptera; family Scelionidae; genus Mallateleia; species Mallateleia sp. ZL-2020. Next base: position 7,110 of record JABFPP010000020.1, read on the forward strand.
TGTATTTGTAAAGAATGACTGTAACTATATGGTCGTTTAAAGGATTTTTAGTTAAGTAACTCGATTACGTAGATTCTTTTCATTCCTTTTAAAGTATGAACATTAAAAGCAAAACTTGAAACAGTATTTTTGTCGTTGATTAATGCAATTAATATAATGTATCTATGAGAACTGTACATTATTTAATCAACGTTTTGAGGATATATTTTGAGTTCCATTTCAAGTAGTTACAGTTTAATTATATGCAAAATTTGATACGGAATTGTTTTCATCTGTTGTGTGCACAGGAATAGTTTTACGAAGAGCTGTTGATTTATAATTTATCTCAATAGTAAATAACGGAAACATTTTTTCTATTTCTATGGTTGAAGAAACAAGATACAATGCACACTCCTTGAAACTGATGGTTGACGAATATGAATAACGGATGACGACTTAATTTTGTAATATCATTTTTTTAAATAATTGTTTGAAATAAATATTAAATACGAAATAATGTTTCGAAATGTATTATTAGAAATTAATAAATTATATTTAGTTTAAAAAGTAAACAATGCGTATTTACTGAATAAAGCATTTTATAACTGCAAATACTCAAAAGGACCACATAATGAATGAAAATCCTGAAAAAGATCATTTAATGAATAAATATTCTTAATACGACCACTTTATGAACAAAAATCCTCAAAAAGACGACTTAATGAACAAAAATCCTTAAAAAGACCACTTAATGTACAAAGATCCTCAAAAAGACCTGTTAATGGACAGAAATCCTCAGAAAGACCACTTAACGAAGAAAGTTCCTCAAAAGTGTTGATTGATGACTATGACTTCAGAAGGAACACGTCCTATAATATTCAACATTTTTTGTTAAATTTAATTTATTAAATAATTAATAAATTTAAAATGAAATTTGTGTCTCCTGTCTCGCATAATTAGTTGAACATGCTTAGTTTTAATGAATTGTAATACTTTCAAGGATTTCATATTAGAATAGAATTAATGAGAATATAATTTTTTACAAAATAATTTTATCCTCTTTTTTGAATACAGAGATGCTTTCGGAGATTCTTTTAATTCTGTTATAATATTTGCGATATCAGTAATATACACTGGCGGAAAAAAATTGATCACTTTTGTTGAGTGAAAAATTGGTCATATTCAAATGATCGCCATTCCATCAACGAACATTATATTTTCAAATTTTAAAGAGCTCTGCAAAGGTTGAACTTTCCTCTTTAAGCCTGACTGGTTTAGATTTGACTTACCCCCAAAACGCGTGAATAAACCCACCCATAAGCATCTGATGTTTTTCAGTAGAGAGAAGGTAAAGTTTAAAGATTCCTGTGGAGCTCAAACTTCATCGAATTTTTTTATTGACATGGATTCATATTGCTTTTTTAATTCCCTGCAAAACAAAAAAAAATAATTGACTTTCGGCTGTAAAATGGCCAAGTTACAGCCATTTGAAAATTAAAAAACAATGTTTATCTTCGGCGTTAGACATTGAGGTACCATATAAAACATTCCCATAACTTTCCCTTAATGTTTCCATAACGTTCCCATACGATACCCATAACAATGCCACAAGATGCCTGTACATTTCCATGATTTTGTTCATGGTGTTCAACAAGCAGTAAGGCAGAAATCAGTGATTCTTTATGAAAAGTGCTCAAATGCAACATAATTTTCAAATGGCCGTAACTTGGCCGAAATTCAATTAATTTTTTTTGTTTTGCAGGGAATTAAACAAGCAGTATAAATCCATGTAAATCAAAAAAATTCGATGAAGTTTGAACTCCACAGGAAGCTTCGAACTTCACATTTTTTCTGTTAAAAAACAACAGATGCTTATGGGTAGGTTTACTCATGGGCTTTGGGGTCATGTCAAATCTAAACTAATCAGCCTTAAAGAGGAAGGTTCAATCTTTTCAGAACTTTTTAAAAGTTGAAAATGTAATGTAATTTGACAAATGGCGATCATTTGAAAATGACAAATTTTTCATACACAAAAAGTGATCAGTTTTTTCCGCCAGTGTATATTCTTTTATTATCTATTATTAGTCAAATATTGTAGTCCAGAATGAATACACATATGAAACAGTTATTGCCCAATTTCATGTTGTAATATTTTATATCCAATGATATAGTACGCATTCTAAATTTTTAAAGAGAGAAGAATTAATATTACGCTTTAAGGAATTTCCATGTCACTATTATAAAGATGTTTAAATGTGTTTTTATTCTAATGTTCATAGTAATTGGTATTTAACGAGGTTCTTAAGGAGTAACCATACTTCTAAGATAACGAAATCAAGATATTTTTAGATAAGCATTTTCTAAAGCATGTACATTGAAAACAAAATTTGAAACAGTATTTACATCGTGGATTGATGTAAATGTATACAATTAATACAATGTATCTATGAGGGTCGTACGTTATTCAACCAACGTTTTGAGGATATTCGGCTAATTTATCCCATATCAGATATTCTGTTAATATTTGGTTGATACATACAGTAATATGCAATTGATAGTTGAAGTTAGCAAAATTCTTCTTAGGATTACGAGTATAATAACATCGTATCTGTTAATATTTTTGTTATTTATCGAACATTAATGTCTTGAATGAATTTGTATATAAAAAAAGTATTACCTAATTTCATGGTTCTACATTGTATATCCAAGCTTATTCTAACCATTCTGTATTTGTAAAGAAAAATAAATTACTTGAACCCATTAGGTAATTTCTGCTACACTACTTTAAAAACGATCGATTTGTTTGTATTTTAATGTACAAAACAATTAGTACTTAATGTAGTTCAAAATTATATAACTATATCATACATAATATTTTGATAATATGAGGTATGATTACACAAATATTTTCAAAGAGTATGGATTTTATATAGAAATATTGGCGAAAACTACTACTAAAAAGATGTCTCTGTGAACACCATGTATTAATTATTAGACATTTTGCGAATTTTCAGTTAAGAGATTATTTCTGTGACATCAGAGGAATAAAATGATATAAAAGACTGATATGGCAGAATATATACTGACAGAATATAGAAACTCTGATTTGTTAAACAAAATCGTAATCTTAATCTCTTAATTAAATGCATCAAGTCGATAATTGAGGGATACTATCTTCGCCTGATATTATAGAAAATATTTTTTACAATACCTGCATCGTTTATATAAAATACTTTTCGTCTCTATTTTGTGTGACGAAAGCGGCATTTTGCGTCACTAGTGATCCAAAAAAGTATTGTAATAAAACTGGCAATACACACCACTTTGCGTGTGCAATTTAAGTAGCGAAGGTGAACTATTTGAGGTCAGTCTATGACGATATGACACTTTTCAACTCATAATTGTAAAAATTTCACTTTTACGAAATTTTTATTAAGGTTTGCTACGACAGAATATGGCCGCCGGGTGGCCACGATCGTTTTATATAATTAAAAATGATAACATTTTGTACCTCATATAATGTTGTTACAAATATTTTTACAGAAATTTGTGCTTATTAACACATTAATGGCCGATCACACAACATGTGTGTGATGGCCGGAACAAACGTTATTGGCCGCTCACACAACATGTGTGTGATGCTACCGCCGAAGGTTGTTGGCCAGTACCACACTCCCTGTGTGATAATTTATGAATGTAAACAATTGTGGATATTGATATCGGCTTCGTATTTCATTAATTCTTTTTAATTTTATTTTTTTTAATTTAATATTAATTAATTCTTCAAAAATATTGCCGGTGACGTTTGACTGCGTAGACGTGCGACCATTAAAGTGTTAATTTGTAATAACATTGGAACGTGTTTTTTTGTTAGTTTTGTTTTGTTGATAATTGTATAATCAAATTGTTTCTTAATCAGTCAATCTACGTTTTGATTGATTCTGAAAGTTAAAAATAATTTTATTATCAGTCTGAGTTTGCAATTATTATTTGCATTGAAACTGTATTTTTTATTTATCTTTTATTTATTTAAAGCCTTAAAATTGTTGTAATTTGTTTTTAAAATGTATATTTTATTTCTTTTTAGAACTTTTCATATCGGGGGCTTCACCCCCCGGTCCCCCACGGGTTCTGCACCCCTGGATCTCCGTTTATCCCCTTCGTGAGCGGGGCTCCGCTCCTCTCCCTTCGTCTCTGGCTAACCATAAATATAAGAAGCAACGTAGCTTTTCGATGCAGATATTGTAAAAAATATCGTGTGCACTACGAGACAAAAGCGACGAAACAAAAGTGTCGCTTTCACCTCTAGTTGTACAATATACTATTTTATCATCTGGTCCTTTCAGAAATTTAATCGTAATATAGATATTTCTAAAAATTATGGTACATTCAATTTGCATCATTATTAATATCTTGAAAATATGTAAACAAAAAACCTTGTATTACACCCAGGGTCATAAAAATTAAATTTTTCGCACACTCGCAATAATAAGTATCATTTGCATCTCGGACAGTAAATAAAAAATACAATTTCCCACAATGTAGAGAATTTTCAGTTATATTCTCTAGTTGTTTTTGCTTTTGATGCAAAAAATACTACTAAAATTTACTAACAATTTCTAATAACCCAGGAAAAAAATTATGTATAAAACATCCATACAAATACATGAGAAGCTAAACATATTTTATCATTCCAATAAGACATGAACTAGTTTATATTATTATGCGCACAGGATGTATAATTAATTTATATAACAACCATATGAAAAGAGTTACTTGTGTTAGTAAAATTTGTTGCATTAAATTAAAAATATTCGTTTGTTTGTTTGTTTGAAATAATTATTTATCATTTAAACTAAATATTTATATATCATTTGAATTCTTCCATGTACATGCGTTCTTTAGCTACTCTGGTGGTAATTAAATTCAGATTTTTCTGTTAAAAGATTTCTTCTATGACTTCGGAAGAATAAAATAATATAAACTCCTTGATACTGATGTTTGATGATTATGACGCCAAAATAATAACATGTCATATAGACTTGTTTAATTTTGTAATATCATTTTTTGAAAAATTTATAAAATAAATAATATATACGGAATAATTTTTCGAAATGAAAATAAATTAGAAATCGAATTTCTAATTTATTACAAATTAATAAATTATGTCTAATTTAAAATGTAAACAATGCATAATTACTGAATACGACATTTTATAACTGCAAATACTCAAAAGAACCACCTAATGAACAAAAATCCTGAAAAAAACCATTTAATGAATAAAAATCTTTAAAAAGACCACTTTATGAACGAAAATCCTCAAAAAGACCACTTAGTGTACAGAAATCCTCGTAAAGACCTGTTAATGGACAGAAATCCTCAGAAAAATCACTTAACGAGAAAAGTATTGATTAATGATTATGTCCTCAGAAGGACCACGTCCTATGATTTTTAAAATGTTTTGTTAAATAATTTATAAATTTAAATTAAATTTATGCTTCCTCTCTCGCATGATTAGTTGAACATTTTTAACTTTAATGAAATGTAATACTTTCGAGAAGTTCACATTAGATTAGAATTGAAGGTTCGGATGCAATAACCCGACATACGCTCGGATGCGTGTCAAGACATTGTCCAACTCGTGGGATTTATATAAAAATTTCAAAGCGAACTTAATCGACTTAAATCGACTCGAATTTAATTTTAAAAAGTACTAAAATAATTAATGTAACATGGCGCATTTTTTTAATTCAAATTCTTTTTACCGGAAAAATAATTATTGAAATAAAAATAAAATTTGAATCAAATTGAAGTCAAATTTAATAGCTTTTTCACTTAAAAATGCTATATTTCTAGATGTAATTTGAGATACCGATGTCGACAGTCAATTATAAACGGCATTTAATGTCGTTTATAAGGAATAACCATATTTACAAGATATCGAAATCATTTAAGAATTATTGTAAAATTATAAGATATTTGTCGAAAAGTATGTTTTAAAGTATGTACGTTAAAAACTAAATTTGCATAATTATTTTTGTTATGGATTAATATTATTGATACAATATCCGTACGGGGACCGTTTGTTACTCTATAGACATTTTGTGGATATTCAATATTCTGTTAACATGTTGACTGCCAGGTGAAAAATCAATTTGTTGCACAAGAGTGCCAAGTTTATATTTCTTGATTAATACAATGAAATGATTTTATGTGCTCAAAAACTTGTAATGTATTTGCTAGCAATATTAACATGCGTGGCATTATACATTGCCACGCCAAAATCCTATTGTTTTTATTTTTTCAGTTAAATAAGAATAATTATCTAGTTGTATATTTTATTGTTGAAAAATGTTTACTTCGCTCAGGAAATGCTTTTAACAAATCAAATTAGATATGCTATTACGCGGTTATACTACCGTCAAAAAAACGGATAATGTAATTTTTGTATCACTATTTTAAAGATTTTCAGTTGTGTTTATGTTTAATGCAAAAAATAATTTGTATTTAATGTAATTCATATTGAATAACTATGATTCCAAGATTAAGTTATAATTTAAGGATTATTGTGAAATATAAGATATTTTTTAAAATATGTACCTATGAGGACCGTACGTTATTCAATCAACATTTTGAGGATATTCGGCTAATTTATCCTATTTCGGATATTCTGTTAATATTTGGTTGATACGTTCAACACTGTGCAACTGATACTTGAAATTAGAATAATTCTTTTTAGGATTATGAATATAATTATATTGTATTTGTAAATATTTTCTGTTATTTCTCTATCATTATTGTCTAGAATGAATTCGTATATAAAACATAATTTCATGATTCTCTATTGTATATCCAAGCTCATACTTACTACGTTATATTTGCAAAACAAAATAAATTGAGTGAAACCATTAGGTAATTTCTGCTACACTATTGTAAAGATAACCTAGGTTTTTTTATTTTAGTGTACATAAAAATTGCTATTTAATATAGTTCAAAATTATATAACTATATTTTCAAGATTAAGTAATTACTGATATATTGTTTTGATAATATGAGGTATCATTCCACAGACATGTTCAAAAAACATAAATTTTATCAAAAAATATTAAAAGCAAAATTTTTGTCGTAGATTAATACTATTAAAACAATGTCCCTGTGAGTACCGTGTGTTTTTTATTGAACATTTTGCAGATTTTCTGTTATGGGATTGCTTCTATGACGTAAACCATTTTGTTTCAGTACTGAACATTAAATTAATTATTAATTAAACTACATTTATGTAAACTGTAATGTATTAGCTGTGTTTGATGAAAATATTATATAATATATTTTTATGATAACAATATACATGAATGTTTTTTGATTAAGAAATCATTATAATGTGCACATTATACTAGTCTTTAATGAATTATAATATATTTTTACAAAGTGATTTTATTGAGGAATTTTTGAGATTTGTGTGGTTATTTTATGTGGTTGTTTTCGCAAATTTTAGTCTTTTTGAGGAAGCTCCTTAAAAAATAATTGCATTAAATGGTCTTATCATGAATGTTCCTAATAAGAATCAACATATAAGTTATAAAATCAATTTATACAACATTCTTTTTAGGATATCTTTATCTCGCTAAACAATTTCCCGAAAGAACGATTTATTATCGAGAATCCACAATACGTCTACTTCACAACATAAATTCACAAAAGAGCCATTTTACACGTGTAACAGCTTCTTAAATACGCATATACGAATAACGTTTTCAATACGACCAATGTTTTGAATCATTTTAAATTGACGAGTATTAATTGACAACGTATACGTAATATTTATTGTAAGCTTTTTTGCTATGAATAAAAGATGTCATGCTTATTGTGTCAATTGTTTAGCACAAGAAATATCGACAAAATAAGGGTAGATAGAATACGTGTACAATGCAATAGAAAAAGAAATTAACAGTCAAAATACCCACATTGTTATATTTAGTGTTAAAATGAGATAGAATTTACTTTTACGTTTTTTACGTCTGTGTAACAAGAAATATGTAATTATTTTAAATACATTTACCCTATAAACCTCGTGGGTTTCCAGCTGTTCTTTTTCCACTACAAAACCGTGAGAAAAACTCTCACAGCGCGTGTATACTCAAGATAATTATTGAAAGAAAAAATTGAACCACTTCTTTTCAATACATGCTACTGAAACAATATTTTTGAGGATCTATTTAATTTAATTTTTATTTTAAATTTAAACAGAGTATTTATTAAATTATTTTATGACTTATTCGGAAATGCTATTAACTGGATTTTGGAAAATTTGATTAGTTAATGTAATTTTTAAAATTATTCTACATAAATTTGTTTTCTTTATATTATTTAACATATGATTTATAAATAATATATGTAATGAATAAAAATGTATGGCAATCTATTTGTAACGTTATGAGGGTTTTTGCTTAAGGTATGGCCTTCTTGACAAAATTTTTTTTGTTTCTACATTAAAATTTCAATTATGTATTAATAAAATAAATTTTTATGAATCGAAATATATTAGCAACGTTTAATTTAATATTATTGTACCATCATGATAACAATATATATACATGTATTTTTAATTAAAATGTAATTATAATTTGTATATTAAAGTTGTCTGTAATGAATTATAACACTTCCAAAGAACTTACAGTAGAATGAATGAAATACAGTATATCAAATTAAAAAAGAAATACTGAGAAAATAATACTTTATTACAAGCAAATTCAACTTTTGAATTTAGTGCTCGTGAATTAAAAAAAATTAAAAAGCTAAAATAATATATAAAGTTTAACAATTATATTAATCAATGTATTATGTGAAGAGTAATTGTGACTGAATGGTCGATTTAAGGATTTTTGGTTAAGAAAATCTAATTTGGCTATTCTGTTAATTTTGGTAATATACGACTTATACTTGTGATGATGATATTGCCTGTTACTTAAAATATATTATTGATATATAAATTAAGATATTCTAAAATTTTATGTTAAAATATTCTATGTCAAATTATATACTAGATATTCTGCTTTTTTAAAACAAAAGGAATTAAATAATGAGTATTCTGATGTGTTTCTGTTTTAATGTACATAATAATTAATTAAAACATAAGATAAACTGGAATATATTACTTGAGTTTGATTAAAATATTATTGAATTTTATTGATAAAAATAAACATGTAGAATTTTTTATGAGAAAGTAATTATAATGTATACATTATAGTTGTCTTTAGTTAATTTTAATACTATCAAAGTAATTCACATTAAAATGAAATTATTGAAAAAATAATAGTTTTTGAAATAGGGCATGATGTGGTTGTTTTGGGAAATTTCGGTCTTTTTGCGGATGCTCCTGAAAAAATAAATGCATTTGTTGAATGTTCCCACCGAATTCGCCACGGTGACGATCTTGGATTCTAATCAATTTAGGAGATCGAGAGCGACAGTGGCGAAGTCACTTCGATCGTGCATTTCGAGCGAGAAACAGCTCCACTACGATTAGCCGTTACGATACTGCGCTAAAAGGACCGCAATCGATCTAAATGAGATAGAAACTCAGCCAAGCCCGCGCGTTTTAAAGCCGTCATCGGCACTACTGAAATTTCTGCTGATTGCAGATTTAGAATCAAAAGGCCGTCATCAATTTTCACTCAGCAATAATTGTATTATGTAATTTTGGGAGGTACGTGTGGAATGCGTTACAGAGTGATCAGCAGCAATACACGCTAAGATCAGCGAGGCATTTTCGCTAGTCTAGAGCAACGTCGCACAGTGGGCTGAAACTGACTAAAACGCGCACATCGAATGAAAAATGAAAATTCATTAAAATAAATTTTTATTATAATATGGACCCTCAAATGTTACAAAAACAGAATATTAATTGTAAAATTATTTATGTGTATGTTATACATAAACTAATTTATCACAAAGTTAGCATTTTTGGTCTTCAAAAATTAAGTACATGTAATTTAAATGGAGATTTAACGTTATCTTTAAAGTGTTGTAACTTTCTTGGATAAAGAAGGGTAACATTCCGGTTTCGCACACAATAAGTACATTAAAAAAATTAAAAATAAGTACATTAAATTGAGGATATTTTTACGATAATTCGAGTTACCGTTTTCCGTACTTTTTCTTTATTTTCATGTGGAACTCTATAAATAATGTTTTTGATGTTCTTGATTATATTATTTTTATCAGAAAATTCTAGATTTTGTTTTTTTAAATTAAATTTAGGTCCTAAAGATACAATTTTTTCCACATGTTTAGGAATAGTATTGTCAAATTAACTAACCATTTTTCATCATGATTAATTATATTAGTTGGCTTTTTATTTTTATTTAAATAATCAAGTTTTTTATTGTGTCTCTGAAATAATTAATCATTAATTATATTAAATTTCAATTTCTGCGTATTAAAAATTTTTTTATAGATTTCCTCAGGAAAAACGTTTTTTATGTCACTTTCATACTTAAAATTTTGTTTTTTTTTTTTTAATTCTTTATGAATATTAATATCTTTAATTATCAAATTTAATATTGTTGTTTTTAATTTGACTTTTACTTGTTTGAATTTACTACGTATCCAGTTACTGTTAAAAACAAGATGTTTTAAATTGTAATCAATGTTAATTGATTACAACTGAATAGTAATTGAACAAAACGTATCTAAATTAAATGTTGTTATTCCTTGTATTAATCATTTAACCAATGCTATTTCACATAAATTAAAAAAATATAATATTTCAACAGTTAACACGGTTAACAATAAACTTGACAAATTATTACGAAAGGCAAAGAGATTTTAAATAAGGATTCTAACACTAATGTGGTATATAAAATTGACTGAAAAAATTGTAATGTTAATTATATCGGACAAACTAAAAGAAAATTGAAAACAAGAATTAGTGAACACAAGAAAAATATTAATATGAACCCGAAATGTCATAATGTTATTACTCAACATATTATTGACAAAAATCATACCTACCTACAATGATATTAAAATCCACAAAAACCAGATGATAAAATATTACTGTTGAAAAGACTTATTAATTCGTTTCTAATGTGAAATCCTTGAAAATATTATAATTCACTATAGTTAAAGTTAAATATATTCAAATAATACTAGATAAGAGACATCCAGTTTTTTAAATGTATTAAATATTTAACAAAAAAATTTGAATAATCACAGGAATTGGTTCTCCCGAGGACACAGTAATCAATCTACGCTTTTGAGGATTTTCGTACATTAAGTGGTCTTTTTCAGGATTTTTGTTCATACAGCGGTCTTTTTGCGGATCTTTCTTTATAAGGTGGTCTTTTTGAGAATTTTTGTTCATAAAGTGGTCTTTTTCAGGATTTTTGTTCATGAAGTGGTTTTTTTCAGGATTTTCTTACATTATGTGGCCTTTTTGAGGATGTTTGTTCATACAGCGGTCTTTTTGAGGATCTTTCTTCATAAGATAGTCCTTTCAAGGATTTCGGTTCATAAAAGGGGTCTTTTTCAGAATTTTTATTCATTAAGTGAGCTTTTTCAAGATTTTGTGTTTATTTAATGATTTTTTTGAGTATGAGAAATTGTAAAATGCCTTGTCCGTAATTACGCATTGTTTACTTTTTATCTAGACAATATTTATTAATTTCTAATAATACATTTTGAAAAATTATTCGGTATTCATTATTTGTTTCAAATAGTTTTTCAAAAAATGATATTACAATATTAAAAAAACCTATATGACAATTATTTTGGAGTCATACTCACCAATCATCAGTTTCAATGAGTTTACATTAAATCTTGGCCCTTTAATCCTAGAAATTGAAAAAATGTTACGATATTTTACTTTTCGAAATTTTATAAATCGACGGTTCTTTCGAAAACTATTCCGTTGCATATGTTAGGTGAAAACTATTCTAGAAAGAATAGAAACTACTGTTTCTAATCATTATTAATAATTGATACTAATTAATAATAGTTAGTAATGAATAATAAATAGTAATTATATAAATTACAATCCTCTGACTGTATACAAATAATACTCATTGAAATTGCTTATGGATGGTGATTTATAATAATCACTGTCACATATTTTGTTGCAGTGATTTGATGTGTTTTTTAATACACATGTCTCTAACATTTCAAATTTTTCATATTTGTCATGTATAAGAGAAATCGGGGCTGCGACAATTCGCGACCGATTTGTATTTCGTTGCAAGAATGATCGCCTACCACCCTCGGCGGGTGGCGTGGTCGTTTATATTGCAAAAGCTGCTTTTATTCTTGCTGCAGAATGTGAGGTAAGGACGATTGCAGTTCATGTGTAATTATATAAATTACAATCCTCTGACTGCATACAAATAATACTCATTGAAATCGCTGAGCGACTTCGTGAAGACTTATAACCGTTTGCAATAAAGCACTAATTCGAGCACGAAGGAACTATCTTAGCTGAGGCAACTCGAAAAACTAAATGTTAAAGTGAAGCAAAATTTAAATTACCAATTCATTTTCAGAATTCCTCACTTTTTTAATATTTGTAAACTTATTCCATACACGTCAACTTGAAACATTATTTTAATGCTTACACAAAATTCAAATATTGAATACTGTTTAAATTTAAAAGTGAACTAATAATAAAATTTAAAAAAGAAATTAAGTACATTTTTAAAAGTGTGTGACAAATCCAGTTAAAAGTCTATTCAATAAGTTGATAAAATGCCTCACAGTGTAACGAATTTAAAAACAAAACACATTTCCCATATTTTTCCATAAATTTCTCATAATACCTTACGAAATCTCATCAAATAATATACGATAACCGTAACAACGTTAAAAGTACACATGACAAGACTACGAAATTTACAAGTGATCAAAAACAGTATCTCATTTATCGAAAAACTTGATAATAGGAGGATCACTTGACAAAGTAATGTAAATGCACAGTATTCTTTAAATGGCCATAACTTGTCCATTTTACATGCAAAATGCATCAACTTAACTCCATTTTGAAGAGAATTGAATGGTCTACAACAGACCATTTCAATTAAAAGTGTTTGCTTCCTATCAAACATATCATTTTTTTCACTTAAACAGTTGCCTTCTAGTTACATGGTTTTTCACAGGGTTATATCAGGGCAAATTACACGTAAATTTGGGAAATTATAGCAGAGAGTTATATCTCTGGACGACTTTCTCATATTTTCTTTATTATATAATGTCAGAAAACGCTCCATGTTTGAAAGTCACCTATTTTGTGATATTCTGTAAGAGGTATATTTTTTTGCTTAGTGTATATATCTCCATGTAGAAAGTTCAACGTGAAGCAATTTTGGAATTCCATTGGCATTTAACGCCAAGTCGACTTTAATAGTCGTGCCAATATTGCGCCAAGTTTGGAGCAATTGTAGCAGCATACAGTCGATTAACAATGTCGACATAACGCAGTCTCGACTGTATATATTTTATTTCGGTAAAACTCTACAATTACTGACCCCCTAACCTATACATGATTTATATGAAATTGGTGTGTTTTTTCGCGCTGATTACGAATCTGCGAAAAAATCGCGTCGGACTCTAATAATTTTTTTCTTATTTTATGTCATTTTTGACATTAGATTCGAATTCCTCATGAAATTTTACGTGAGAAAACATATATTTTATTCCTATTTTGATAAATTTGGTCCCAGAAAAAAGTGATCAAAATATCTCCGAAACGACCAATTTATAGTTGCCACGGAGGTAATACTTAATTTTAACCCCCCCCCCCCACATCATGGTACTATTATATATTACAATATATGAAATTAGAACATTTTGTCGCGCTGAATACGATTCTTTAAAAATTCTTTGGATCTAATTTTTTTAGCAAAAAAAATTCTTTCTTTAATTTAAAAAAAAAGATTTTTTTCTCTTT
>JABFPP010000021.1:0-20778 GCA_022817365.1 Mallateleia sp. ZL-2020
GGGGAACCACCAGCTGTAACGATGTAGCGCTTCGCGGTGGAAGCGGAGGGGAGAGCGACCCGTGGGCTCGGCGCTGTGAGGGGCGAGGGAGGGATCGACGTTCTCGTGCACGTATGCGAGACGCGACTCGGGGCACGGAGCGAGGTTCACGTGTGGAGAGCTTGGCGTGGTCAGTGTGAGAGCTATGCTGGAATGACGTCACTCTAATCCTGAATCTAGGTTGTCGTTCTAAATGGGCCTTAGAATCCTGGCAGGATCGCCAAATGTTTCACTTTGGAAATGGCCTTGGTCTGCGACTTCGGCAGCCTCCTCTCGCTGGTGTTGGTCCCAGGATCGAGTAGAATGGCTCCAGCAGCAACGACGGGTGCAAAAAAAAGCCTCTCACGATTTTGCTTATTTATACTTTTATTACGAACTTAATGATTGACCCGACAAGCAATGCGGGTAAATAAAATTGCGCGGCGGTTGCGGACACTAAAAGTTACGTGCAATTGCCGAGAAAAGCGAAATGCCGACTGGCGAACACAGCAAAACTACAGTGTTTCTTTCCAAAAATACACTGATAAGGCGCGCGGAACCAAAACAATGTAGGCAAATGTTCAAAATCAAATGATTCAAACGAATCAAGAAAATACTTTTATATTCTTAAACATTTACATTATATCTCAAATTAAGTTATTACCGAAGATTTTAAAAAACATTGACGAGAAGTATTGCGGAATTTTAATTATTTATTACAATAATTTTTATTTAAATAATAATTTGAAGTAAAAATGAAATAAAAATAAAAAAAATCAGAGCTTATTTTGACATTGGAGTCTCAGACTAGGACAATTTCGAAAGAATTACAACATCTTATTACTAATGTTAAAAAGAAACGGCAAACGAAATTTACCATCCCTTATTTGAAAGAACGTTTGCACACAGCTACTTCAAAATATGAGTCAGCAAGGCTCATGCACGCGAAAATTGAGGCGCATGTCACCGAAGACGAAAAGCCCTCGTTTAAATATTTTAGAGATAACGTTTTTGATGGTTTGTTGGCCAATTATGAAGAAAGTGAAGACTATCTGAATAATCAAATAGAGATTTTAAAAACACTCGAAGAAGCGAAAAATCCTAAACTCGAGTCTTCGAGAAATTCGGATTTATTTGAGAGTATTAGATTGCCTTAACTGGAATTGCCAAAATTTAACGGTAATTATACAGAATGGATAAATTTCCGTGACACCTTTAGTTCAATTATTCATTTTGATGAACGTCTTAGTTCTATTCAAAAATTTCATTATCTTCGTTCGTGTTTATCGGGTGAAGCACTTTCAGACATAAAATCGTTATCAATTTCTAATTCAAATTATGAATCAGCTTGGGCTGCATTAAATTTTAATTTCCAGAATGAGCGTCTCATAATTTCTTAACTAATGATTTCAATAGTTAGTGACAAACATATTTATCACGATAATCTAAATTCACTAAAAACCTTGAGGAATACAATTAAAGTTAATTTAGATGCACTTCAAAACTTAAATATCGACATAAAATCTCCGCTCTTAAATCATATTTTGGCCGGGAAAATTGATAAAGTATTATTAACGGATTGGGAAAAGTCACTTGAAGATCAAAAGACTTATCCTTTCTTCGAAATATTCGAGAATTTTATAAATTTGAAAATGCGCACACTTGAGGCCGTTGATGACTCATCAAATCAGTTACGACTTAATAAAAAGTTAAATTACGAAAATAAAAAGTCCAACTCCCATAATTTATCGGTGGCAACTCATAATTGCTATTTTTGTGATAAATCGAATTACAACATATTTAAGTGTTTTAAATTTAAGGAACTCACAATTTCGAATAAAATTGCATTTGTAAATAAACTAAAATATTGGCACAATTGCATAAAATCAAATCATAATGCAATTAACTGTCCATCGAGTATTAATTGTCGAAAATGCGATAAACGTCATGCTACTTTGTTACATTTAGATAAATTTACTTTTGAAAATCGAAGAAAACAAAATCAGCCCCAATATTTACAAACGAAGGGAAGTGAACACGAAAATACGAGTTTTGAATCTGAAAATAATCGCTCCTCCACTAGTAATTCAACAAGTGTTAATTCGCATTTAAATAACGCAATGTTTTCCCCAAAATTATTTATAATATATTATTAATTATTTATAATATATTTTCCCCAAAATTATTTATAATATATTATTTATATATATAATATATCACTGCATTAGTTAAAATGATGGTCGAATTTTTGAGGGTTTATCCTTAATTGATCCAGGTTTTGAGGCTTCATTTATAACCGAAAATGTCGCCATTCAAGGAATCGAAGGGAGCGGAACTCGAAATGTGAAATATAATACAAAATTTAACGTTGCGTCATATTATAATTCAGACAATTTGGTTGAAATTGAGGCGATGATTATGCGTAAATTAACGAATTACACATCACAAAGATTTGATGTGTCAGTATTTCTGGAAATTGCCAATTGTTAATTGGCTAATCCTCCGACTTCAGGGAAATCGAAAATTGATTTGTTAATAGGATTGAGTTTTGGTACCATTTTAACCAATCAAACAATAATTTCTTTAGACAAAAAATTAATTGCACAATCTACTATTTTTGGTTGGATTGTGTCGGGTAAATTGAATGATTCACAATTTCGAAAAATTTCGATAAATCATTGTTGCGAACTTAATAAAAGTCTGGAGAGATTTTGGGATTTATAACGAGTACCAAAAACTATCAAATTATCGCGAGAGGACGAATATTGTGAAAAGTTATATCAGGAAACAACAACGCAAGATGAAACGGGACGGTTAATAGTACAATTGCCATTTAAATCGAACAGAGCAAAACAATCATTGGGCCTGACACGGAAAATAATGGAAAATGGCTCCGAAATATTTACATTGTGGAAGTGAATCTGTTGGCATTGCGACGTACATAGCAGCGAACATCTTTAATGATGGATGGTCTTGAATATTAAAGACAATGACGTTGCTAAATATTCCTGTTGGCTTAGAAGCGAACTAATTCTACGCCATAAATACCGACGAATCTCGAATTCAAAAAGCGGAAGGCAGTATAAGCGAAGCCGCAAGAGGTGCTATCATTGCTGCGCGAGAACAACGGATTGCGCAAAACGACTTCTACGAGCAGGAAGAAGGGCTCATGTATAGCGCTGGGATAGTTGACTAAACTTACTCCGAATTAACCCATTACCTACCAAGCAGTTTTTGTGAAAAAAATATTTATTTTTAAATATATTTTAAAGTAATAAACTTTAAATTAAAAAAACATATAAATTATTTCTGTCACATATCTATATTGTATTTAGCTTGTTGTAAATACTTTTATTTACATTTTTCATGTTGGATCCGCCATCTTGAATTTGTAATTTTGATCTCAGATTCGTAATTAGCGATCTCGAAAACCTAAACATACCGACATTCAAGCAATTTGTTGCAAATCGATAAAATATTTCCGCCATATTGGATACACCATCTTGAATTTTGTAATTTTGATCTCAGATTCGTAATTAGCGACCCCAAAAACCTATACATACCGAAATTCAAGCAAATTGTTGCAAATTGATAAAAAATGTCTGCCATATTGGATCCGCCATTTTGAATTTTGTAAATCTGACCGCAGATTCGTATTCAGCGACCTCAAAAACCTTTATAAAAGTGTGATCTTCGCCAAAATTGAATGAATAGTAAAAATATTACATATGAATATCCCATCAAAACTTTAAACGCATTTTTCTCGAAACAAAATTTTTCAAAACTGCGTGCAACCTAGCGTCCAAACTATTTAACCATTTCATTTGAAATTTTGAAAAATTGAAGACAACTATATTCTACATGGGTTATATCAACAATATGAAACAATTGTAAACGATAAAGATTTTTTACAAGGGGTCAAAGATCCCTGGATGATGCCAAAATCGGACTGTTTTTTCAAGTGTCCACCATTTTTTCTTTTTTTACACTCTATTTTCTAGAACATGTAGTTATTTAAATTTTTTCGTTTGTGCTTCTAAGGATTAAAATAAGAACTGCAGCTTGCACGCAAAATGGGCATGTAATAAAAAAATCTCTGCGTATCATTCGCCATAATGGCCGCCATTTAAAAATTTTCAAAAAATAAAAAATTTATTTTATAAGTACAAAGCTAAATAAATGTTTATCAAAAAACCGCAGATATTGAGTCACTATAGATCCCCAGAAAATACATGTCAAAGTTTGGGTAATTTTTTATCTTTTGTAATGGGAACCTCCCTTTAATATAATAATAGTCCAAGTAATTCGAATAGAAATTTCGGTAAAAATAAATATTTACTATTCATTCATGAATTTCCATCATATATATACACTTTACTCCTTCAAAAATAATCGACTCGTAGGATACACGTCTGTTATTACAATGGAACATGTGCAACAAATCACGTATGGTATGTTCAATTTTCTGACCGATCGTAATCATGAAAATATCATTGACTCTGTAACAGTAATTGTGAAGTTAATGCAAAATACTTGGCATTTTCTATGAGAGAAATGATTTTCAAAAACGTCAATGAAACATTTGAAATTGACCTATCAATTAAGCTCAATTAATGTTGTAATTCGTTGACTTTTATTCATTTGTTCTAGGTTATCTTTAAACGCGAAAGTTTGAGAGCAAGATCTAATATATACAAGAATTACTTCAGCTTACAATTCTAATACGGAATACGGAACATAACATTACTACAAATATTCAGTATATATCTGCAGTTATGAATACCAATTAAGACCACTGATAAAAAATTCGTTAAAAGTGTATTCGAAAATTTAATTGGTAATACTTTTAAATGATAACATTGTTCTGTTGTTGAATATTAACTTTCGAAATAAACAATTTCTTTAAAATATGTTATGTAGAACAAACAGAAAACATAAACAGTTATGAATTTAACGCATTTTTGCAAATAATATATTTAACTGGTTTTTCTTTATGGTCACAAATGGTTAACTTTTATGTAAAATAATAGTACTTATAAAATGAGAATTAATACTTTTGTAAAAAATAGAATACAATTTTACTAAAAGACTAAACGGTAAAAAATTTAATGTAGGCTTCAGAAGAAATTACTTTATTAAATATCATTTAAAAAGTGTTTTATACAATAGTGATTCATTTGCTTTGTTAAAAACAGGATGCCAAGTATTCTGCATTAACTTCATAATTACTGTCATACAATCAACGAGATTTCCATGAATACGATCAATCAGAAAATTGAACATAACATATGTGATTTGTTGCACATGTTCAAATGTAACAACAGAATTTTTTCCTTTGAATTAATTATTTTTAAAGGAGTGGAGTGTATATATGTGACTGAAACGCATGAATGAATAACACATATTTACTTTCACCGAAATTTCTATTCGGATTAAATGGACTATTCTTATATTAAATAGATTTTTTATTTGAAATCTTAAATAAATAGTATACATATGTACTTGAACACTTCTTTCAATATTAGTACCTTATAGAACGTTACATCTCCTGTATTATTGATTCTTAATTCTCCTACTAATTTATGTTTATTTTCATTTTATACTGGTTATAATGAATTTTGTGATTCTCGTATGTACTTGTCCACGTTTTTTATATCAGTACCTTATAGCACTGTGCAACAGCCACATTTTTTCAGCTCAAATGAACATTTTTCACGTTTTTTGTTTAACTTCTTCAATTCATTAATTTAATTTATAGTGTTTAACTGTTCAGTTCAACTGAAAAATTTTATTTTCATTTATACATTTCGTCAAAGTTTAATTTAAATTTTCTGTTTAACTTTAATTTCGTGTACACTTTTATTTATAATATATTTATTTTTAAATTTTCAGTTCTTTACAGTTTATTAGTCACATTTTTGTACTTGCCTTCAACTTTTCAGTTTTACTGAAATTTTTGGGTTTTACATCATTTTCTTTTGTAATGCAACGTCAATTCTTTTTCGTTATTCATAATCAATATATATTATCTAATGTGAGTGGATTACTCTAATGAAGAAATATCTGTAATATAGATAAGTTTGTTTTCTACGTATATATCAATTAATTCTAATTCTGAATTGTATTATTTCATCAGCAATTTTTGTAATACCCACTTAATTATATGCATGCTTTTTTCATTTATATTATTCTAATACAAATAAATATGCATCTTTTGCCCCAACTGGCTACTTCTTTTTGACAACAACAAAATCGTTCACAAACCACTATCTAGATGTGCATTCTTCTATCAAAGTACAAGAATAATGACCAGTGTTTGTATTATCTCTTTGTGTAATATTGAATTAATAACTTTGTATAATTTTCTACTGAAATTTACTTTTGTTGTTTGTACACAAGCTATCAATATACTAACTATTTTTTAACTGTATTATTGTCACATAAGAAAAGTTGCAGTTCTAAAAATATGACAGATTTAGTTGATTCAATACTTACTTTACTGCCCAGCTTCCTTCTATAAAATTTTTCACATATAACATTAATTTCTTTCAACTTATTAAACTTAGATTAAATCAATGTATTTGTCTGTATTGTATTTTTTTGTATTTTTTATATTTCTGATTTGTATCTTACTTTTTAATGTATTTTGAACTGGTATGTGAACAATATTTATTATATAACTTTCATATATTTATTATATAAGTTTTTTAAATTTATTAGTAGTATAATTACACTGTATATTACAAAAAAGATTTGTATGCAGCAAATCATATTGTACTGATTCTTTAATGTAACAGTAGTAAGGGGGCAACTATGGCCCGACAGACGACGTCATCAGGTGACGTCATCCGTCGTTCCATTGCTGCGGTCCTCCTCCCCCTCCTCGCAGAAGAATTCGCGATTCTGTTCCCTTACTCCGACCCCCTCGTAAGATACCCAGATTCTGCGCTGCCTCCTTCCCCTCCTCTTCAGTAAACCCCTTGCCTTACGTGATGACGATCTGAAAAAATTTTATATATTAAAAAAGTATCCGCGCCCAGAATCGAACTCGAGACTTTCACGATAACAATCGAGCATGCTAGGCATTAAGCTAACGATGCAAGTTCAGAAGATCGACTATTAACTTCGTTAATAGTCAATTTTACCGAGCACTCGGCTCACGCGTACAGGAAATGTGCGAGTAAGTCGCACACGAACATGCTTGTCATATAAAGCGAAGAAACTGAGGCCCGACACGGCTGTCTCTCTCTCTTCGGGACGATCTCTGTTCAACGCTCACGGACATACGACATGGTGTGAGAAAGCGCACACTATCGTTTTTTCGTGTCAAACACAAAAAATATAGCCAGACACAGTTGTCTCTATTCTTATACTATTCTTCTCCGTCTTACGCGTTAGACAATGCATACAAATAAAAGTCTAATTACGGAAATGATTTGAGATAAAGAAGGATTATTCCATACCATAAATTGGCGATATCGATTGATTCTAGATATAGATAATTTAAAAATCGACCAGTTGATAATTATAGTTTTTACAACATTTTCAAAATGCAAATATGTTTTATGCAAACGATTTTATTGTTTATTAATTGTTCATAATAAACATTTTTACTTACTTTTAAATGTTATGTATAACATTTGGCCTATATAAAATTATCAATTGTGTAGAGGGTTTGAAAGTTTGAAAGAAAATGGAATAATAACATTGGAGTTTTATTTATTTATATTTTACGTTGTATTTAAACTTAGGTTAAAGTACAAAGTATATGTAATATTGTACAAAATATTTAAGGCGACTACATGATTTTATCGTTGACTACATTTTTAACAACATTTTTGTATACAAGTATACGATAAACATTTGCTTATATTTTTATTGACATATTCGCTCTATATTTTCTAACAATTTTATCATTGGTGTGAAAATCGGTGCCGAAGATATCACGAAATTTTTCGAAACCAATACCAGTAGACATAAAATGTAAAAATATAACACAATAATGTCAGCAAACGTGAGACATTTCACTTTGAAGTTGACAATCGTTCCATTCGAAGAAGATGCAGTTTCTTCTGATGCTGTTTTAGTGCTCTCTGACGATGGGTGGGTATCTATAGCTGTCAAAGTATAGCCCTCTGCCATGTTGATCAACGAAGATGCCGACCCAATGGCTGTCATTTTGATAATGTTCATTCGTATTGAAAACGAGTGCCGCCGGTCGTGACCATTTTTTTGGAATTTTGTCAGCAGCGTAAACACCTTTACTTGTTGCTGATATATCGCTCAGGGCTTGTAAAATTTCGAGAGTGTTCATGAAACTCTCGGTACGGTAGTCGTGCATTTATTAATATTTTAATTACTGTTCTTTCGGTTTTATACTTTTATCTACCGAAATCGACAAGTACTTGACGACTATGATCAATCTCCAAGATATTGTCAAACTCCGCATAGATTATGCAATTTATTGTCTGTGTCAGTGCAGTAGCGAAACGAACATGGATTCTCAGACTTCCATGTTTAACCAGATTCCAATGTGTATCGCTATTTGCCGATAAATCCGGTGTCAAATCAAAAGCCATGAGACAATATCCCTCAGGATAATCATCTCTGCTAATACAATTACCTTCATTCGAGAAATGAATTTCCGATCCAGAAAATACTGCATCATGCAAAATGCATCATGCGATCGAACTAAACGTAAACGCATTTCCACGCCGTTTAGTAAAAATTTCTCCTGATTGAAAATATTGAAATGCAAATAAACCAACAGATCGATCGTTTTTTCACTTTCTAAAAAGTTGCGGCGCTTTTTCAAACCCTCATTGTCATTGCTACCAGCCTTCACGTGTTCAGCGGTGTCAGCGTACCACAACACGCTTTGAAGAAGAAAAGTTTTGCTGAACATCCGTAATTCAACAGCGTCTCAATGTATGCAGCGTACGCATTGTTTAGTGGTAATACTAATTTTTGATTCAAGTAAACGTCAATTTGATTAAATAACGATTGCATGAGATTATTTACAGGACCAGCACTGTCATCTATGGTACCCTTTTCTTTTTTCGTTACCAATTTCACTTTTAAACTCAGCATTGTATGGGCCAGATCTATACGTCATCGTGTCCAGGCACAACAAATTCCAAAGGCGCATCATTAGTGAGAGAGGAGATTGGTTTGTAATGTACCCACATCCCTTTTTTAATTGTTGTCTGTGTAGGAGGGATGGCGAATAAATCCAATTCGCCATCCTGTGAATTTAATACATTCACAGGAATGTGTATGTATTATAATATAATTAAATCAGATATCAATATATAAAGTGAAATGAGTAAAAAATATGTATTATATACTTAAGGGGAGTCTAAGGCGAAATTTCAGCCCTAGGTTAAAATCATCGCAGGAGGCTGAAATTTTACAGATATACAGGGTGTCTTATAATTATGGGCGAGCCGATGAATGACAGATACTTTGGTAAGAAATAAACAAAGTTACAATATTAAAAAAGACCAAAACGTTTCACAAAATAAGTAATTTCATAAATAAAATGCATTCCAAAATTCAAATCCGTGTATTCAGTGTAAGTTCTTCTCATGTCGAGTGCAAATCACTGTTAAAAAATGGAGTGGGACAAATTCTTTTCATTGCTTGTCAAAGTATCTACTCCAGCATGCAAACATGAAATTCGAAAAATTGTTTAGACATGATCCTGAGAGATTTTAGGCTTGAAATTTTGCACATGTACTGTTCAAGCTGACGCTAATTAGCTGTTAAAGCATGGAGAGGGACAGATTGTTTTTACAAAACTTGTGAAAGTAACATCCACCAGCGTAGAATCATGAAATTCGAAAAATTGTATAGACATGATCCTGAGAGATTTTGGGCTTGAAATTTTGCATATGTATTTTTTATATTCAAGTTCATTTCATATTGAAGCGCAAGAGCTCATGAGAGCAACGACAAAAAAAATAACTGTTAAATTATAGAGTGTGACTGATTGTATTTGCAATATTCGTCAAGGTAGTCTTATGTATATATTACATATACTACATACATAAATTGACTTACCTGGTTGAAGAAGGTTGAGAAGGAAATTGTTTTACAAAATTGTACATAGTTATCTTACAAATTGTATACAAATTGTATATGTCCATTTTCGTATATAATTTATATAAAACTTTTTAGTTGGGTAGAAATAGTGACAAGTCATTGTAAGGTACTAGTTTTCATAATAGTAACATGACAAGGATTTGGCAGTCCGACAAGTGGCAGTTACGAGACTATATTTTATATATTGTAAATACTGTTGCAACGTCGTTGAAACAACAATAGTTTGCGTCCCAGTTTATAGGCATGTATTTATTTCGTTCCAATGAACAGTTCTTTATTAGTTGGAAATGATTAAAAATGGGCAGAGTTTGAAACTTTCTTACTTACTTAAATATCGAATTTCACTCATAGTCTTTTTTAAACTGATGATTAAGGGGGAAATACGTGTAATGACAAAAAACGGGTTTTTTAAAGCAATTTTTATTGCATACTGTTTTCACTCATCAAAAACATTTATTTTGTACTAAAAGTCAAAATATTTTTGTCGCGATTGGATATCCGGGGGCCTTGTTTTGTCCCGTCGATGAGAGTCCTGTCCAATGTGTAGTCTCAAATGGCGTACATTCTGAAGTCTAGAAAAATGAATATTTTTGAAATTTAGTCATTGGAAATTTTTCTCCGTTAAGGTCTACTTTAAATATGCCTCAAATCAGAAAGAAAACCGGATATTTTGATATTTTTACTCAGGATGAAGAAAAGGTGGATTTTTCGCCACTTTTTTCGACTGTAGACACCCCGAAAAATTATTTATTAATTTTTTCGTAATATTTGAGGTATAAATAGAACAAAATTCAATTTCCTATAAAATCCGCAAAGTTTCAAGTTAATCGGATGAAATCTCATTGAGCTATCGCGTACGCCATTTTCGAACACATCGTTTTGAGAAAAACACGTTTAAAATTTCTGGACCAATAATAGTGTAGTTTTTGTAAACTTACGGTTTGGTGTGCTGGTTGCATTGAAATTTTTTTTCGTGGTCCCGAGGAGCGTTCGGAGTCAATTTTCGCTTTTTTTGGATACACTTCACCAGACGAATGATCTATTGGGAAAAATTATTGAAAAGGTTTAAACTACGTTGCCGACTTCGTCGCATGAGATATGAAAAATCGGCTTCTGACCTTTAGTCAGAAAAACAGTTATAACTCGGCCAGTTTGTTACAGACCGCTTTAACGTTTCACAGGGTTATTCTTTAATCTATAAAGAATAAATTTATGCGAAGAAAAAAAATCGAACTAAAAAATTGTCTACACGTATTTCCCCCTTATTTATTCAGTTCTTTATATTACGATTAAACAATATAAAGATGAAGACAAATATTGTATTTTTTGATGCTCATACTTGAATTCAATGCATTTTAGATTTTTTTATTTAATTTAGAATAAATATAGTGTAATTTTGTATGTTCTACATTATATTTCGAGATGTTTCACTTGCTGTTATATTTAAATGTTAATTTTTTAAAGGTAACTTAAGCTTCACTTAACCTATTATTATTATTGATAATATAATCACGATGAGTAAGTATAATTGAAAACTAAAATATTTTTCTAGTAGTAGCGACATTATGCATAATTCAAAATTTGATGTAGTCCGTACTATTATTTGTTATTAAGTGATCCTTTCAAATTTTTCCCAGGAAGAACGCAATCATTAACGAATATCTTTCAATCTTCTATTAAAAGTTCTCCAGCTGTTTACAAACATTGAAAAGTGTTTAAAATCTTTTTATAATTTTATGGAAGTGTTATGGAAGGATCATAAGTAACATTTACAGAATGTATTCGTACAACAAATTTTTACAACAGTCGTGAAATATCATTACATTTAAAAGTGAATTTAGATCTCAATAAAATACTTGAAATGTTTATTTTGTGATTTATTGAAATAAATACATTTGTATCTGTGTACTTTAGAGCCTTCAAACTTAAATATTTACATCAAATTTTGCAACATAAATTTATTTACAAATCGAATTAAAATTAAAAAGTAAAAATATTTTCTTAATCTACGTTAACAAATCTTTGTAATGATTACTAACATAGTTTATTGCGAATTAAGTAAATTGACGTGCCTTCCGAAAATTATCGCATTTCAAAAAATCAGTGAAGACTAGCCCATTTAAAAAATCAATGAAGACTAGCCCATTTCAAAAAATCAATGAAGACAATCCCATTTTAAAAAGTCAATGAAGACTAGCCTTCATAAAATCTGGAAACTATCCCCTTTGAACATTTCCAACGACAAATATTTTGGCTCAGTTGTGCTATTAAAATTATTTTAATTTCAATTATTAATTTTGTTTTATTTCATTTTATACATAATTTATTTAGTCAAATTAAAAACAGATTGCTTTTTGTTGGTACATAATTCCGTTATTAATATAATTCTATATAATTCTAATAATAAAAAAATATATAATATAATATATAAAAATAATAAATAAATTAAAAATTAAACTTAAAGTAACAGTGCACAATTTTAATTATATTTTGTAACTAAATAGAGTCAGGTAGTTGTGTCGTAGACAAAGACAGAATTTAGTGTTCGTATTAAACTATTGACTGAATAAAAATGCATATTACTATTTATTATTTAACGTTTAATTTGTTGAAAAAATAAAACAAATGTTATAAAACCGAATGAAAAAAAAAAATCTGAAATAACAAGTAATTTATAAACAATAAAAAAGCAGCTGCATTTTTAGTTATTCTCGAAAGTAAACAATTTTTATTTATCAACAAAATCAAACCGCAAATGGATTTCAATATTCTTTAACAAATTTGTAAAACTTTCTCTGTTTCAAATTTAAAAAGAAGTTTAGTGTCCAAATAATAATGAAAATTGTTTATTATATTTCATCAAGAGAACATTTAAAAAATGGCATTGTATTTTGAGCAGCTAATTTTTTAAAAAATCTAAAACAGTTTTACAAATTTGTTAAGGAATAATGAAATCCATTTGCGGTTTGATTTTGTTGTAAAATAAAAATTGTTTACTTCTTTTTTATTTGTTCATTTGGTTTTATAACATTTATTTTATTGTTTCAACAAATTAAACGTTAAATAATAAACAGTGATATGCATTTTTATTCAATCATTAGTTTAATAAGAACACTAAATTCTAGAATTTAGTGTTCTTCATAAAATCTGGAAACCATCCCCTTTGAAAATTTCCAACGACAAATATTTTGGCTCAGTTGTTGAAACACTAAATTCTAGAATTTAGTGTTCTTATGAAGAATTTGTCCCATTCCATTTTTTAACAATGATTTACACTCGACATGAGAAGAACTTACGCAAAATTTCAAGCCTAAAATCTCTCAGGATCATGTCTAAACAATTTTTCGAATTTTATGCTTGTATACTGGTCGAGGTTACTTTCACAAGTATTGTAAAAATAATCTGTCCCTCTCCATGTTTTAACGGCTATTTAGCGTCAGCTTGAAAAGTATTTCTGCAAAATTTCAAGCCTAAAATCCCTCAGGGTCATATCTAAACAATTTTTCGAATTTCGTGCTTGCATGTTGGAGGAGATACTTTGACAAGCAATGAAAAGAATTTGTACCCCTCCTTTTTTTAACAGTGATTTAGACTCGACATGGAAAGTACTTGTGCAAAATTTCAAGCCTAAAGTCCCTCAGGATCATCTCTAAACAATTTTTCGAATTTCATGATTGCATGCTGGAGGAGAATACTTTGACAAGCAATGTAAAAACTTGTACCTCTCCATGTTTTAACAGTGAATTAGACTCGACGTGGAAAGAACTTGTGCGAAATTTCAAGCCTAAATTCCCTCGGGATCAAGTCTAAACAATTTTTCAAATTTCACGCTTGTACGCTGGTGGAGGTTACTTCCACAAGTATTGTAAAAATAATCTGTCCCTCTCCATGTTTTAACGGCTATTTAGCGTCAGCTTGAAAAGTATTTGTGCAAAATTTCAAGCCTAAAATCCCTCAAGGTCATGTCTAAACAATTTTTCGAAATTCATGTTTGCATGCTGGAGGAAATTACTTTGACAAGCAATGTAAAAACTTGTATCGCTCCATTTTTTAACAGTGATTTAGACTCGACATGGAAAGAACTTATGCAAAATTTTAAGCCTAAAATCCCTCGGGATCATGCCTAAACAATTTTTCGAATTTCATGCTTGTACGCTGTTGGAGGTTACTTTCACAAGTATTGTAAAAATAATCTGTCCCTCTCCATGTTTTAACGGCTATTTAGCGTCAGCTGGAAAAGTACCTGTGCAAAATTTCAAGCCTAAAATCCCTCAGGATCATATCAAAATAATTCTTTGAATTTCATTCTGATGGAAATGACAAGCATTATAAAGAATCTGTTCCACTTCATAATTTAATACTTAATTATCCTCATTTTGAGAAGTACGTGTACAAGTTTTGAAGTCTAAAATTCCTCATGATCATGTCTGAATTAAATTATTATTAAATTAAATTGAAAAAATTATTAAATTGAATTAAAGAACTATGATTATTTATGCTTATTTTCGCAATACATAACCTACAACTGTCAAATACACTGAATACACGGATTTGAATTTTGGAATGCATTTTATTCATGAAATTACTTATTATGTGAAACGTTTTGGTCTTTTTTAATATTGTAACTTTATTGATTTCTTACCAAAGTATCTGTCATTCATCGGCTCGCTCATAATTATAAGACACCCTGTATAGGGGGTGACAGAAGAAACCTGTTGTCAAAAAATGGAAGCCCTTCAAAGCCCCCCCAACATAATTGCCCCCGCCCCCCTTGACTAGAATTATTTTTTTCAAAATCTCTCTCGCTATTTTTTAAAACATACAAAAACATATTTATATACCAATTTTTATGCAAAAATATAGAAATCTGGAGTAGGAGTTGCATTTTTTGTAAATAGATGAAAATCAAATTATTTTTTTCGCTACATTTAAATATTGTGAATATATTTCAAACATTAGTTTTTATAACAAAACACTTTTTCGATACAAAAGCTATTGACAACACATTCTGTAAATTTATTTTTTATGATTTTAACTGATTTAAGAGGAGTCTAAGGTAAAATTTCAGCTCTAAGTTAAAATCATCGTAGGAGGCTGAAATTTTGTAAATATGTAGGGAATGACATCGCAACAATCGCCCCCGCCTCCCTTGACTAGAATTATTTTTTTCGAAATCGCTCTCGCACGACAAATCAAAAAGTGAGCGATAAAGCGAATGGAACAGTGCTTGAGAGAAGAAGAAGTAAATACCTACGGGACAGGGTAATTTGGAGTGTAAAATTATTGTCTCTGAATTTAAATCAGTTAAAGTCATTAAAAATAAATTTACAGATTGTGTTGTCAATAGCTTTTTTATCGGAAAAGTTTTTTATGAAAACTAATAGTTGAAATATATTCGCAATATTTAAATGTAGTGAAAAAAATAATTAAATTTTCATCTATTTACAAAAAATGCAACTCCTACTGCAGATTTGTATATTTTTGCATAAAAATTGGTATATAAACATGTTTTTGTATGCTTTAAATAATAGCGAGAGCGATTTCGAAAAAAATAATTCTAGTCAAGGGGGGTGGGAGCCATTATGGTGGGGGGGGGGCCTTTGAGGTGCCCCCATTTTTTGACAGCAGGTTTCTTCTGCCACCCCTTACATATCAGTAAAATTGCAGCCTCCTGCGATGATTTTAATCTAGGGCTAAAATTTCACCTTAGACTCCCCTTAATAAATACATCAGAAATAAATAAATAGTCAATATGTATCAAGTAAAGAAATTGTATTATTTATAATTTACAATAAATGTTAAAAAAATTGTTTCTATTACAATTAATTTTTATTATATATATTTATATTTATATGTTTATTTATTGTATTAGATATATTATTTTTACGTATGTTATATATTATATATAAATATGAAACATATATTTATTATTATGCATAATAAAAATAAACAATTACAATACAAAATAACATATAAACAAAAATAAAGAAAAAACAAAAAAATAGGTACATGTATTTGTATATAATTTCTGCAAATATTTGTCAATTATTGAATCAGGTATATGGGAAAAAATCGGTGTTTCGATAAAGGTATTTTAAAAATCAAAATAATGAAAAACTTTTTCGTTAGAAAAGTAGAAATTAATTTGGTAAAATTACTTTTTGTTAATATATCTATTCTACATACGTTGTATTCTACATATGAAGGTTTCCGAACATACTTAAAATGAAGACGAACATTTCCGAAGACATCCAAAATCAAATTAAAGGAACACACCCGAAGTAAAACCAAACGTTTCCGAACATATCCGAAATAAAATCGAAGGTTTCCGAACATAACAGGGGTGAAAACAAACATTTCCAAACATATCAAATTACAAATTGAAGGTAACCGAACATAACCGAAGTGAAAACAAACATTTTCGAACATATGCAAACTCAAATTCGAGGTAACCGAACATACCCGATGTGAAACCAAATGTTTCTGAATATACCCGAAGTACAAACGAAGATTTCCGAACATACACGAAGTGAAAACGCATGTTTTCGAACATACCCAACGGCAAATTGAATACATCCGAAGTAAAACTGAATGTTTCTGAACATCCCCGATGTGAAATCGAACATCTCCTAACATATTCAAACATAAATTAAAGGTAATCGAACATACCTGCTGTAAAACCGAAGGTGTCCGAATATACCCAAAGTAAAAATGAAAATTTCAAAATATTCTCGAACTGAAAACGAATTTTTCTTAGCATACCGGAAGAGAAAACAAAGAATTCCAAACACACCCAAACAAATGAAACATAGCCGAATATACCCGAAGTAACAACGAAGGTGTCCGAACATACCCGAAGTGAAAATGAACATTTCCTAACATATACAAACACAAATTAGAGGTAATCGAACATACTCGAAGTAAAAACGAAGTTTTCCGAATATATCTTAAGTAAAAGCGAATGTTTCAGAATATACCCGAAGTGTAAACGAACGTTTTTGAACATACTCGAATGTTTGGAACAATTCCAAACATACGCAAAGAGACATTAAAAGTAACCGAATATACCCAAAGTAAGACCGAATGTTTCCGAACATAGCCGATGTGAAATCAAACATCTCCAAACATATCGAAACACAAATTCGAGTAAAAACGAAGGTTTCTGAACATACCCGAAGCGTAAACGAACTTTTCCGAGCATACCCGAAGTGAAAACGAACAATTTCCAACATACACAAAGGGAAATTAAACGTAACCGAAAATGCCCGAAGTAAAACCGAATAATTTCGAACATACATTTTCGAAGTGAAAACGAACATTTCCGAACATATACAAACACAAATTTAGTCACACGTAGTCGAACATACGTGATGTAAAACCGAAGGTTTCACACCATGTATGTTATGATGGGAAATGTTAAAAGAACATTTTCCATAATAACCGAAGTAAAAGGGGACCCTTTCCAACATATCCGAACATACATGGTGTGAAACCTTCGGTTATACATCATGCATCTTCGGATATGTTGGAAAGTGTCCGCTTTTACTTCGGTTATGATGGAAAATGTTTTTTTTTAACGTCAGATATGTTCGGAGAGCTTTGATTTTACTTCGATTAAGTTTGGTTACCTCCAATTGTCCTCCTAGGAACTTCATAAATGTTTATATTGTTTGTATTCATTTTTTTCGTTTATGTTTTTCTTTGTATTCATTTACGTCGATTATGTTGGGAAATAATCATTTTGACTTCGGGTTTGTTTGTAATGCCTCGGATTAACTTCGGCTAAGTTTAAAAATATTTGGTTTTACTTCAGCTTTGTACGGTTAACTTTAATTTGTCTTTGAATACGTTCGGAAATGTTCGAAAATACCGAATACCGTAAAAATATTTCATTCTTTTAAATTTTAAAATACCAAGATCGAAATACCGAATTTTTCCATTTCCCACATCCCTGTACATATGTTCGGAAATGTTCGTTTTCATTTTATGTATGTTCGGAAACATTTGTTTTTACTTCGGATATATTCGGAAACCTCTAGATTTACATCGGGTATGTTAGATTACCTATAATTTGTGTTTGGATATGTTTGCAGATGTTTAATTTTACTTCGGGTATGTTCGGAAACATTCGGTTTCACGTCGGGTATATTCGGTTACGTTTTTTGTCGTTGGATATGTTCGAAAATATTCGCTTTCATTTCGGTTATAATCTGAAACCTTTTTTTACTTCGGGTATATTTGGAAACCTTCAGTTTTACTTCGGTCATGTTCGGTTACCTTTTATTTGTTTTTGGGTGTGTTCGAACTTGTTAATTTTTCTTCAGATATTTTCGGAAATATTCGTTTTCATTTAAAACATGTTGAAACCTTCGGTTTTACGTCAGCTATGTTTTAAATTGTCTTTGAGTACATTTGGAAATGTTCGTTTTCTCTTCGACTATTGTCGTAAACCTTCGTGTCTACACACAATGTTTGTATAATAGATACATTAACGTAAAGTAATTTTATCACATTAATTTCTAATACTGAAATATCCGGTATTCGTTATTTATATTTCGGCATTGAATACTGAAATACTGATATGTTTCTGTATCACAGTACGCAGTACCGAAAATTTTCGGTATTTTGTGAACGAGTAACGTATTATCGAAATATATCGGTATTTTGGTGTTCAGTACCGAAGTGCTGTAATTTTTTTCAGTATTTCGGTAACGAGCACCGAAAAGTATCGGTACTGCGTTACTTGTTAACGAAACACCGAAAAGATTTTTCGGTATTTCAATAAAATACCGATTACTGAAATAGTATTTCGATATTTTTAATTATTACCGAATACCGGTCGATATCGTATTTCAACAAGTCTGCTCTCCGGTATTCCTAAAGCTTTTAATTTCTCTATTTTTTGTCACAAAAACAACGATCACGTCATCAGATATAAGACAAATTAGAATGAAATGTTGCAAATATATGTAAATATGAATATATATATATAAATATAAACGTTTCCAACAGATGTAAATACATATATATATATATATAAACATTGCCGATACACACCCATCACAATCAGTATGTAAAAAAGAAACATTTTTATACGAAATGGAATTCCGACAATAAGAATCGGATATCATTTTATAATAAAACTCATTTTTTCTTTCAGTAAAATTTCTATTTTCTTATATTTAAAATAAATCTTACTAAGGAAAAACGATTTGTGTTAAATTAAAACAATTTTAGTTAAAAAACTGAGTTCCTAAAATTATTTCTTACAGTGTATAACATACATTATAAACATACATTTATAGCGTATGTTAAAAATATTTGAATATACTTAAAAGCGGTAATTCAATTTCTTCGTGACGAACGAACTTTACGCGACCGGCCGAAAAAACAAGGTAAACATGCGGCCATATTGTACTTAATTTGGTTGCTTCCGTTTCCTGCATCGTTTTAGCACTTATCGTCAGATGGCTCATTAAGTACAACTGATAATCAGCTGTTCGCCTCTGTCTTTATCATGCAATGCATTAAACAAAGAACAGCGATTACATGCGAATAAATGAAATGAATTATGAAAAGCTGGCTTGAATCAGCTGTTTTCTTAGAAAAATTTACTTGCATGCTGCTAGACTCTTTTCTTCGCTTCGAAAGTAGTTTTTGGTACAATTTTTGGGTAAAGTGGAAATCACGAAATTTTTCTAGATCTATTATGCTATTGTTGGAAGACAGTAAGTAATAATATTTCTATATTTCACGAGTTTGTCTATGTGTGAGCGCATGTGTGTGACTTGCACGTTTCACGGGTTATAACACCTTTCTACAAAGAAATGGGGCAAGTTTATCGATTAAAAAATTCATGCAATCGAATGGGGAGACTTCTTGTCGGTAAAAGATTAGGTTAATGTATTAAAATATCGTAAATGAGCAAAGACGTAAAAATGAAGCGCAGAGATCGGCGCGGCAAGTGACTAAATAGATTAAAAAGGATTTTATTTATTTTATTAAAGAAATTAAGTTGTTATCTGATAGGATTAATTAACAAATGATATTGAGTAATTGTTAAACGATAAAATTAATATTGTTAATATGGAAAACTAAGTCAAACAATATTCTTGTCCAATTCTAAGCCAATCATAAACGTCACGCGATTGTGTAAAAATGATTCTAATTGGTCAGGGATAAATATATACATATATATTATAATATATATATTTATCCCTATAAATAAGTTATAAGAATAGATTATAGGTATAGGAATACTATAAATAGGTTTTATTTTCGCTAGTAGAGCCACTCCTGCTTCAACCTTAAGGTAAAACCGGCGAGAAGTCGACCGATAAGGTTAAAAATCGCGTGAAAGGTTTTATCTCTAAAGTTTGTCTTGGTGAAGAGGTTCTTCTCTGTGTGTAGCATACACACTTACCCGGCCTGTTCACCGTTTAGGGATCAGCTGGTCAAGTGTGCGATGCTGTGGACTGATTGCTTCGCTTGAGAAATAATCACGAAATGGCAGCGATAAGTCTGCACACAGCATCCTTCAGTATAGGAATACGAGTGATTTCTGAGCCCGAGATTCCCATTATCACCCTAGTCGCTTGAGAATACGTTGGTAATTGGAAACGATTCCTTTACCCCAGGAGGGAGGAACCACCTTCC
>JABFPP010000022.1:0-20601 GCA_022817365.1 Mallateleia sp. ZL-2020
ATACAAAACTATATAATTGTACCAAAAAAATACCTTACCATACTTTTCAAATTCAAATTCTCAAAATTGTAAAAACTAACAAATAATCGTGTTCATGAGCATTTTTGCACACTAGATGTTGTAAAAATAGAAATAATTTGTCAAAATAATTTTATTTTCAACGCTAATTCTCTGTTGAAATATTTTTTACAGATGATTGCTATTAATATTATTAATAAATGTCATAGTCTAGTAATAAATTGCAGTACATGTATAAATTATGGTTATATATATATAAATATCTTTGGTTGAAATAAAATAGAATAAATCATCGTATTAAGAAAATTATTTATTTAGAAAATTTTTATATGAGTGAATGAACATAACAATTTATTTAAAAAAATAAAATGACAATCTTTTAACAGTCTTCATCGCTTTCGTCATTAATAGTTGGAACAATACCATCAACATCAAATATATTTTTAAGATGTTCTGCTGGTTTAAGTATACGCGATAAAAATCTTGCTTGTGACAAATAATAAATTATTGTTGCTAAATGTGAACAACAGCCAATGGTTCGATTGCCATTGGAGCAATCACAGGCATGTTGTACAATACCATACTTTCCGCTTGTATTAGGTTTGTATTCAATGTAACACCTATATATTTTACTCATCCTGTGCCTCGACTGAACTCCGAATTTAACTATATTTGCTTTCTCCTTTAAATAACTGACTTGTATATTGTTCTCATCATCTAACATTTCAGCAAGATAGGATACAGCTTGGGAAAGCTGATATGTTCCAGTAAAAAAGATCTTCATATCTTTTTCAGTCATTTCCGGAAAATCCATTAAATCTTCAGAAGAAATAATTTTGAATGGTCGTTTTTTACGATTCCAATTATTATCTTCAATTTGTCTTGCTAACATGTTATCTACATCTTTCATTTTATTAATTTGATCCACAACATCGTGTTCCATATCATTGTCAGAATTAAAACGCTGTCCAAATGTATTATTGAGATAGCACGAAACCTTGCATAACATCATTGATTTTGGTAAAATTTTATTATCTAGCTGATTGTGTAATAGTTTGAATTTTTTGCGTAGTACATCATGAACAGCTTTTACAGGCCATCGAATTTTTGCTACAAGTCGCGACTCATTAGCTTATTTATTTGTTAACTGTCTCCTTTTCCCTTTGAGAGCTGGCATTAAAACACGGTAACCTTTTTTTTCTAAATCGTCTTTGACGTCCCTGAACCCTCTATCCAAAACAAATGTGTCACCTTTTTCAAGTAGAACATTTAAACCATTTTCTTCAGCCATAATAATTTTTAAAATCGAGGCATCATTTTGGTTTGCATAGAAAGGACCAGCGACATCAATAACAAATCCATCTGTACAACAAATAGTAAATGGTTTACATAAGGGTGTGCTTTTTTGTACTGAATATGATTTTCGCTGATACTCATTATTTTTGCTTTTTTGATGTCTATAGTATGTACCGTCGCATATAATAAATAATTCGCTTTCAATGTTATGAAGTTTTCGAGCAACAAAAGCAGTGTGATTATTTAATAAATACTCTCTGGAAAAAGCTTGAACCCCGAAACGTGTCGATAAAACATCGTGCTGAAAAGAATTTAAAACAGATTCTACGAAATCAGATAGTTGTTGTTCACGCTCTAAACCTAAGATTGCTGATATCAATTTATTCGAATTTCCGGTTCTTAATTTAAATAAGAAAATTACAAGAGCTTATATCACAGTTCGAGATTCAGATTTTCGCATTGATGTTAATAATCCACTTAAATAATTAATGTTTTCCCAATTAAAACTTGTGAATGTTTTCAACTGTTCGCCACTCATACAATAACTACCGATTTTAGCATGTAAACTCGAATCTGCTCTAACTGATAAAAGTGACATAAATTGGACAATTTCCTCTACTTCTATAAAACAAGATTCGAAATACGCATTAATATTTTGCAGTTCATCAAAATAAAACTTTTTATTAATAAGATGTTTCTTGCAACACCGATTCCCTTTTGGAATAACAACTTGTTTTTTCTGAAAAACTTGCAAACGCGCTTCAAGTGGCACAAGACATATGTTTGAAGTTTCATGACATATGAAACAATATTTGTGGCTACTGACAACTCGAGGAAAAGGCATGTCGACATACAAATGTGCAGTTCGTATGGGTGAATTATACGTGAATTCGTCTGTTGAACTATTTGTAATTGTAATTGTCTGGTAACTTGTTGTACTAAAGTAATCTTTTTCTTCTGGATTATCGATGGACAAATTATGCAAAGATTGCTGCGACAAAACTAATCCTTCCACATAATCAACCTCCTGTTCTGAATGTTCTTCCTG
The DNA here is from genome assembly GCA_022817365.1 of Mallateleia sp. ZL-2020. Classification (NCBI taxonomy): domain Eukaryota; kingdom Metazoa; phylum Arthropoda; class Insecta; order Hymenoptera; family Scelionidae; genus Mallateleia; species Mallateleia sp. ZL-2020. The sequence continues at coordinate 2,363 of JABFPP010000022.1, forward strand.
AAATTTTCGTAGCGTGTCTTCTGGTTCTTTTGAAGTGCTGGTCTGGCAAAAATCGATGCTTTGAATATGGTTTATAGTCTTTGAATCCTTTATTATGAATTTTCAACATTTCCAATATAACTTGTTTCCAGCAGTTACGGCTTTTTGCAATACATTTGACACAAATGAAACATTATCTTGTAATATTTCTTTCTTTATTCCCTTATTTTTTCTTAAAAATGCATTGCATCGTTCACATTTAGTGTCATCCGTTTTTTTTACTTTTTTTAATGGAGTGCCAGTATTTTCATCCGACATATTGACGTATTAAAAAAATCGTAGTTCGATTAAAATAAGTACAGAAGACTTTTAATAATACATATAGCAAACTTCAGTATACTTTTCATACTCAAAACAACGTTTGTACTATGAAGAAACTGTTTAAAAAAAAAAGAAAAAGACTTTACGATAAAAAAAAATATTAATTATTGTATAACGATAAACTAAATATTCAGAAACGGAATAATGATATTATGTAATTATAATTGTTTAATAAATAATTTATAAAATACATATCTTCTTATATGTTTTAGTCAATACACGCAGAGAAGCGATTTGTTCATTCAATAAAAATTTTGTTGATTCTACCAAATAATTTTGTTGTTATTTAAACAACAAAACTATTTTGTCAAATCAGCAAAATGTACCTCAACCAAACCTGTTTTGTTAATTTTGTTAACACAAAACTATTTCTTCAAATAATCAAAATAATTTTGTTGGATAATAGATTTTTCAATTCAACAAAATAATTTTGTTGAACCGTAGGTTTCGACAGTGTGCAATTTCTAACAGTTAAAGCTAATCATTAATGTGAAATCTTGTCAATATGGATCAATTCTTTTATATTATACCAACATTTTAATTAGTGATTATCTTATATTAGAAGTATTAATAAGAAATTACAATGCTAAAATTTTATAAGTGTCAAAATGACTTAACATTTTTGAGGTTAAAATGCTAAATTAACTGTCATTTAGTGCTGATTCAATTGAAATATATTTTTAAATTACACATTTCGTTTGTTTATGTTCTTATAAAATAAATTTTATGTTGAATCAGCATCGAAGGACAATTAATTTAGCATTTTAACCTCAAGATAGTATTTAAGCAATTAAACAATCAAAGCTTACAAGATATATATATATACTTTAAAAATTAAAAATTACAGTATATATATATACTGTAATTTTTAATTTTTATTTATCATGTCAGAAAAAATGTCATTAAGGGGATTTGTCAATGCCCATATGCACTTGAAATTTTTCTGCGAACAGAACTTCAGTTCTACTGGATGGAATCTCTTGAAATTCATAACACATTATGAGGAAACGTGCACGAACAAGGTCACGTCGCGTTTTTTTCGAAAATCAAATAAAATTTTCATTTTGTTTTTCATGATTTACAGGAATCTGCACAATACATGAAGCAATAATAAATGCACGATTTTTGTCGAAATAATCACTAAAAACGCGACGTGGCGATGTAGCCGAAGCTATAAGGAACATTTTGAATTAAAAATTATTAAAATCTGTCTAGCGGGAGTAAAGTTCTGTTCGCAGAAAAAATGTATATAAAATCCAACCAAAAAATGCATTTTTGACAGTTTATCGACAGGAGAAACATCAAAATTAGTCTAGCCTAAACTGCACAGATGGCGCGCAATGCTTATGCCTGTCGCAAAAATCATTGAAATTAGAACGACTAAGCACAATTTTAGATAAAGATAGATATTATGAATATCTAATGAAATAGAAAGAGGTTTTAGCACAATTTGGTGCTAAAATTATTTTTAACACAAAATTATAAATAATAATTTATAATTAATATATATTAATCATAAATTATAAATAATTAATATAATATATATGTTATAAGCAATAATTTTGTTCTAATTGTTCTAATCTAATAGTTCTAATAAAAACAATAATAATTGTAATATAAATGTAATAATATAATTGTAAGATATAATTATAATATACAATATGTAATATATAATATAATATAATTGTAATAATGTAATTGTAATAATAATAATGAAATATGCAAATATCTGCAAAACATTAAATACATTTTTTCTCTGACAATTGTTGCAGAGATTTGCAAATTTCACAACCTCTATTCTTATAGAGGAATATTATTACTCATAATCTTATCTTAGGAATATTATTACTCATAATATGCACCTAATGCACACCAGGTCGACCTGGAAATATTTTTTTGTGACACATTATCACATATAGTCGACCTGGAGCATACATTGCAAACATTGTAGAGGAATATTATTTCTCATAATATGCACCTAGTGCACACCAGGTCGACCTGGAAAAATTTTGTTGTGATACATTATCACATACAGTCCGCCTGAAGCATAAATTGCAAAAATTCTAGAGGAATAATTTTACTCCTCATAATATTGCATCTAGTGCACATCAGATCGACCTGAAAATAATTTTGTTTTATGATACATTATCACATATCGTCGACCTGGAGCATAAATTGCAAAAATTCTAGAGGAATAATTTTACTCCTCATAATATTGCACCTAGTGCACATCAGGTCGACCTGAAAATAATTTTGTTTTATGATACATTATCACATATAGTCGACCTGGAGCATACATTGCAAAAATTCTAGAGGAATAATTTTACTCCTCATAATTATGCACCTAGTGCACATCTGGTCAATCTGGAAATATTTTGTTGTGATACATTATCACATACAGTCCGCCTGGAGCATAAATTACAAAAATTCTAGAGGAATAATTTTACTCCTCATAATATTGCACTTAGTGCACATCAGATCGACCTGAAAATACTTTTGTTTTATGATACAGTATCACATATCGTCGACCTGGAGCATAAATTGCAAAAATTCTAGAGGAATAATTTTACTCCTCATAATATTGCGCCTAGTGCACATCAGGTCGACCTGAAAATAATTTTGTTTTATGATACATTATCACATATAGTCGACCTGGAGCATACATTACAAAAATCCTAGAGGAATAATTTTACTCCACATAATATTGCACCTAGTGCACATCTGGTCGATCTGAAAATAATTTTGTTTTATGATAGATTATCACATATAGCCGACCTGGAGCATAAATTGCAAAAATTCCAGAGGAATAATTTTATTCCTCATAATATTGCACCTAGTGTACATCAGGTCGACCTGGCAATATTTTTTTGTGGTACCTTATTTCATGTTGTCGACCTGGTCCATAAAGTTCAGATATTCTACAAGAATAACTTTTACTATTTCTGTTTTAGCAGAATATAGTAAGCTTATACCATTTTTGAATATTTGAATTTCCCTCCCTTTTAGATCTTTCATTTCAAACATGATATGTTGGCGCCACTTATCTCGTCTAAAGTGTCGGTATTACCGACATTTTAGGCGATTTCTATGGTACCGACACCATCTGACTTGTAAATCGACAGACAAATCACCTTAATATAATTGCTGTAATAATGAACAGTAATCAATCCATTGCAAAATACTTGTAGTAAAATAATGTATTGTGTACTTTTAACAGAATTACGTAATGTCACTACCATGATTAATCGATCACATATCGAGTGAAAAGAGCAGATTGAACATATCCAACACGACAACAGGTTATTTATGAACATTAATATATATTAAATACAGTGAAACCTCTCGATCTGTCCATTTATGGGATTTTGTGCTTTTCAACCTCTCCATTTATGTTTACAATAGAATAAACCAGATAATTATAAGTGCACGTTATGTAATTTGCGAAAAGTGTATTGATGGAACAAAAGTGTACTATCAATGAAGAAAAAAGTGTATTTTAATGTAATGATTTATTACATATTAATAATACATATATATAAAGGTAAAATATTACGTAATGAGTATTAAAAAAATAATATATGACATTTCTGCTTTTTTATTATTCATAATATATTTAATTAATTGTTTAATTAATTCGTTGTAATATTTAAAATAACGTGAATATTGAGTCCTCAAATTTAGAAATCGTCAAATTCAGGACAGATCTAGCGAAGATAGCTTGAGAGCTTGACTATAATATAAGAAACTATAATTGAATAATACAGGGACCACGTAATGCTCCAGTTCGGTTCATAAACTATATACTAATTTATTTATTGATTCATTTATAATTCAAGTGAATATAATAAGTAATTTGCTTATTTATTTTTAGATTATAATTAAATATTTATTTGCCGTTATAGTCTTTAAACCAATACACATTTTTAGATGTGGTATTGTGTGATATTGAAAATTCTCAATAACCTCGCCAGATTATTTATTTGTATAGTACTACTTATTATTGATTTTAATTTTAGATTTGAAATTTGATAAGTTGGATTATCTTTAAATTTAAATAACTTGAGCAACAAAATTAAAATATTACTTGTTTCTGTATTTTCTACTTTTTCTAGAAACATGCCACTCTTACAATTTACGTTAAAATAAAATATTTATTTGGTATATTATTAGAAAGCGTGTTTTATTAATAGAATATATATAGATAAAAACCATATTTTGTAACGAAATTCAATTGAATTTATTAAGCTTTTAAGATTTATGAATACAAATATAATATATACTTTGGAATTTTATTTTTATAATGTTTTTAAATTAATATATTATAGAAAAAATTTTGTTCGAGGTACTTTTGGAGGGATTTTCCGCATACCTTGGCTCGTACTCTATCTTTTTAAGATTTTTTTAGGGCTTTTACCTTGTGAAAGTTTTACTTGGAGTACAGTCTTATAAATATTTCAAATTCTATCAAATGTACTCAATCGGTACCTCGCCATCCACTTAAAGTATCACAGCTTTTCATACGAGAAAAAACTGTAGCTAATCAGTGTGATTTTTTCAAATGATTTGTAGACTTCTTATGATTACTTATGACTTACCTGTTAAAAAACCACATCAATTCATAACAGCTTTTTCTCGTATGATACTTTAACCAAGGCTTTGCAGTCAGTAATTCTACCTACTTCAGACTTAGTTAATTTTATCGAATTTTTAGTCATTTTAATTATAAAATACCAGGTTCCTCGATGCTACGCCGATAACAAAATACATGAAAATTTAATATTTTAGTATGAAAAATTACTAGTTTTCATGTTAATTTGAGGATATCAGCGAGAAAATAATGATTTTTAGTATATAAAATAGTAATATTTCATATAAAAATATTAAAATATACTAATATTATTGTATATTGTAATATGTTTGTATTTTTTATGTTTTTAATAGCAATTTTTCTTATATTTTGGATACATCCTCAAATTATTAATAACAGTAGTAATTTTTCATACTTTTCATATTTTTCATACAAAATTTTTTCGCGTGAAAGTGGAAATGTATTCATAGTACAAGTAAAATTTGCAGTCAAATCAAATGAAATTTTATTATAATTTAAGTATTCGAAACAATTGATTAATTATTATAGATGTAACTAGGATTGTAAATAAACCCTGTTCGAACACATTCGAACTAATACTTAAAGATTCAAATGTGCTCGAATAGTTCAAAAGTTCAAATAGTTCGAACAGAAAATAGTTCGAATATTCGAACTTAAAATAATTTGAATAATTTAAATATTGCTGTATGATTCTTGTATGGATCTTGTATGGATATTATATGGTTCTTATATGGTTCTTATGTGGTTCTTATATGGTTCTTGTATGGTTCTTGTATGGTTCTTGTGTGGTGCTTGTCTGAATCTTGTATGGATCTTGTATGGATCTTGTACGGATCTTGTACGGATCTTGTACGGATCTTGTACGGATCTTGTACGGATCTTGTACGGATCTTGTACGGATCTTGTACGGATCTTGTTCTGATCTAGTATGGTTCTTGTATGATTTTTATATGGTTCTACTATATTTTTTGTATGGTTACTGTATGACTTGTGAATTGTTCTTCAATGGTTCTTGCATGGTTCTTGTATAGTTCTTCTATGGTTCTTGTATGGTTCTTATATAGTTCTTATAGGGTTCTTGTATGAGTCTTGTATAGTTCTTGTACAGTTCTTCTATGGTTACTATATGGTTTGTGAATAATTTTTGAATGGTTCTCGAATGATTCTCGTATTGTTCTTGTGTGGTTCTTATATGGTTCTTGTATGAGTCTTGTATAGTTCTTGTATAACTCTTGTATGGTTATTCTACGGTTCGTGTACGGTTTTTGAATGGTTCTTGTATGGATCTTGTATGGATCTTGTATGGATCTTACATGGATCTTGAATGGTTCTTGTATAGTTCTTTTATGGTTCATGTGTGGTTCTTTTTTGCTTCTTGGATGGTTCTTGTATGATTTTTATATGGTTCTTCTATAGTTTTTGTATGGTTTCTGTATGATTCGTCTATGATTTTTTATTGTTTCTTGTATGGTTCATATATGTTTCATGTATGGATATTGTATATTTGTGTTATGGCTCCCGTACGGTTTCTGTATGGTTACTGAACAGTTCGTGTATAGTTCATTTGTATATTTTTCTTGTATGATTTGTGTATGGCTCATGCATGGTTCGTGTATGGTTCGAGTGTGATTCCTGCGTGAGTCCTCGTATACGACACGTGTGAGGCTCTTGTATGGTAACTGTTCGAACTCTTTAAACTATTCGAACACGTTCGAACGTTTAATGATATGAACTATTCGAAATGTTCAGAAACTGTTCGAACATCTTAAGTAGTCTAGATGTAACTGATCTGAATTCTCTCACTATAGCCAATGTAATAAAAAATATACACATAAATAATAAATGATATTCATAAAATTAATTATATATTTTTTAATGACAGTTACAGACGAATAGACTGAAGTTTTGAAGAAATTGGGTACATTAGAAAAGATTTACATTTGGAACAGAAACTTTAGGTGAATTTAAATTTAACAACATGGATGTTAGTAGTAGTGGTGGTAGCGAAATTGATGATGATACCAGCAGTTCTGATAGTGATGATGACACTAGTTTCGGTGGAGATGGTGTTAATAGCGACGAGGAATCCCACAGTGACAACACTGGCAGTAGTGACAACCGTGATGACAACAGCTATGATAGCGATGATAGTAGTTCAGATACCGAAGATGACATTAGTTTGAATAATATTAATAACAGTAATGCAAATTTTAATGATGGAAGTAGTTCGGACAGCGATGATAACAGCGAAAGTAGTAATGAAAATCCTCCATTTGTAGATTTTAAAATGAAAGACTTAACAATGCCATTGATATCAAAAAGGCACATGTCTTCCAGAGATCATTTATTAAGCATTATTGCCATTAGCATACGTCATCATCTTAATTATGAAACGATTATTTCCTTATTGAAATGGATACAACTAACTCTGCAATATACTGACCTACCTACATCAAAAAGAGATTTCTGGAAGACATTAAATAAGAACGATTCATGTTTAATTCGTCATTTATATTGTACAAAATGTAAAGCTTATATTGGAATGAACAAAATTATTGAAAAAGATTGTTACTGCGGAGATTGTGGACCAGATAAAGACAAAACTGGTATATCTTACTTCTTTCAAATAGATGTTAAATCTCTAATTCAAGAAATGTTTAAAAATCCACATGTAACTAAGCAACTAAATTATCGTTTGGAAAGAAACAACATTAATCAAAATGCAATTGAAGATATTTACGATGGCAAAGAATATAAAAAATTATGTTTGCCCGAAAAATTTCTGAGTAATCTCTTCAACTATTCTTTTACATTAAATACTGATGGTTGCAAATTAACAAATTCTTCAAAAAGTAGTGCATGGCCGGTTTATCTTCAGTTGAATGAACTACCTCCTCACAGTCGAATTAAACATATGACTTTAGCTGGTATCTGGGTTGATGTCTCACGTCCTATTATGAATGTGTTTCTACGACCTTTAACCTTTATGTGACTGACAAGGTACCTGGGTACCTTTTGCATTTTCAAGTTTATTTCTTTATTAGAATCCGAAGTCGCAAAGACTTGTGGCTTAGTGACATCTCAAATTTCTTTATTAAGGATAGTTTTTCATCATTAACAGACCGCTTCCTCAATTTGTTTATATGATAATAATAAACAAACATTTTACACCCTTTCATGACGGCCAAGGTACCCGGGTACCTATATGTATTTTAGCTATTATAAACATATAACTTTTTATTAAAAACGCTTTTTAGTAAAATTAACTATATTTTAATCATTTAAATAAACAAATATTTTATAAAAGTAATGTGCAATTGGCTACAAAATATTTTTAGAGGCAAGTGTGGCAGATCGCTTGATTTGTAGAATGCTCAAGACAAATCGGTTTTTTGCAAACTGAACAAGCTTTTCGAGTTTTTCTTTGTTTAGACTTTTCAGTTCTGCAGATATGGCAACTTCCGACAACAGCAATACGTCCGGATTCGTCTCGAGTAATTTCTTCTCGTGTTGTTGTAGGAACTTGTTGTAACTGTCTTCCAAGTACCAGTTCTAGGGCATTTCGAACGAAATGATTTCCTACAACTTTTGAATTCGCGGCTCGATTTTCAACAAAAGGCATACACAATTGATTTGCGAGACTTTTAAGAAAATGTCGTCGTTGATCAGTCAGTGTAGATTAATTGTGGTGCCTATGAACTAAATATGCAACCAAGCCAGCGGCGTCAATCATATTGAAAAAAAATGCTAGCGTCCAACGATTAGTTCTTCGTTTGACGGTGTACTCGGATAACATCTTGTCCATTGTGTCGACTCCTCCTTTTGTCTGATTGTAATAGTTGATAATTTCCGGTTTTGCAGTGACAGTTCTCTCAACCTCAGACACCATATGCATCGACGATATAAGTACAACCGATTTGTTCTTTTTCGGAACGTAAGAGCAAACTGTTGCTTCTGAATTGAAAGCAAAATTGGTGGAGTATACGGCTCTATGTTTTGATGGCTGCATATTTGGAGGCAAGAATCGTTTATTCCTTCTTACTGTTCCAACTAACGTCATGTTCCAAGAGTTCAAAGTTCGAGCCAGTTGCAAACTTGTAAAAAAATTGTCAGCTGTAACATTTCTACCGGAGCCTTTATACGGTAACACTAAATCGAGAACAACGCGCTCGCCAACATTTACTTGACGTTCGCCATCCGAAGGTTTTCCAGTGTAAAGTTGACCCTGCAGCGGATAAGCGTTAGTAGAGTCGCAGACCCAGAACACTTTGATGCCGTACTTCGCTGGTTTTGACGGAATATATTGAGTAAATTTTGTTCGTCCTCTGTACGGAAACAACTGTTCATCAACAGTTAAACACTCATTTGGACGGTAGTGTTTCTTTAAATTGGAATTTAGCATTATCCAAATATCCCGGATTGGAGCAGCTTTGTCTTGTTTTATTCGTTCGTCACGGGTATTACTATTGTCAAAACGTATAAATCGTAGGAACATTTTGAATCGATCGCGAGACATGGCAGCACGAATAAGAGGGAGAGATTCGTTACTCCACATTTCAGTAATATGTTCTTTGTTGTATCTATGAACTCCACTTAATATGAGAATCCCCAGGAACGCGTCGAATTCTTCTTTAGTAAATGGATTAAATTCCCGTGGCGCTGGTTGAGTTGATTGAGGATTTTCTTCTAAATTATTGTTGTAAAGTCTAGTCACTTGTTCAGCTTTTCGATTAGTTTCTCGAAGAATGATGTCACAAATTTCGGTCGAAATAAAACATTTAAGTATTTCTTTTGCTGTTAGTGAAGCAGTAGAGTTGACTGGACCTGGTCTTTGACGTAATATATTACGATTGATCGTTTGACCCTGCCGAAGTGGATTCGTAAACCATTCGGTACCATCCTTACTAAATAAAGATTCGGGATCCAAATTTGGTGTATCTTCATCGTCAGTTTCGTCCGAATCATATTCCTGTATTTCTTTTTCCACAAGTTCTCTTTCTGTATCCGATGAATCGTCCTCCGATACGTCATTCAATTCATTATCATACTGTAATACATGAGAGTCATGTCTTGTCTCAGTCGATTGGATTCTATCCCGTAATCTAGCAGAACTTCGTTTTGGAGCAGCGCCGTCCATATCCATAAGTATAGTAGCTATTATACTATAAACAAACTAATTATTTTATAATTATTATATTTGATTTGGTGAAACAATATTCTAATAACTATAAGAAACAAATTTGTACAATACTTACAACTGATAAGCATTCGAATAGCAATATTTATATGAATGAATGCAAATATACGCGAAGCGCAATTACACGTTCGAACGCGTTTTTTGGTGTAAAGAAGTATTGTTGCAGGCCAAATAGAGGATTATTTTGAAACAAAAGCGCGCGATAAATTTAAATTATATGTTGCTTATTTAAATTTATAAAATAAATAATATATATATATATATATATAATTTGGTTTAAGTTTACTGAGATTATTATAGAATTCATTAACACAAGCAGTAATAAATTATTTTTATAATGATGTAATTATACATATATTTTTAAAAATACTTACATTTGATTCTAATTAGTTTATTAGAACATACATTATACCATAATTAATAATAGTAACTTATTTTGATATATAAATTTCAAGAATCGAAAAATAGGTACCCGGGTACCTAGTCCGTCATTAGAAGGTGTTTTTTTTCTCAGTCACATAAAGGTTAACAACAGAATTACAAGATCTGTATCAAGAAGGTATAAAATGGACTTTCGATGGTAACGCTGAAATTACCAGCAAATTTATAGTTACAGTTTAGATAATTTATAATTGCAGTGTAGATTCGAAGGCACGAGCACGAATTTTAAACATGATAGATTTAAAAGGAGAGTATGGGTGCACATTTTGTTACCATCCAGGGAAGAACACCATACAAAATTATCTACATCGATTTTATCCTTTCCAAGAAAATATTCAATTACGAAAAGATTGTGAAATGTGGGATCAAATGAATGAAGCGTATGAAACTAATTGTACAATTTTTGGTGTCAAAGGTCCTACTTTTTTATCTGCACTTCCCGAGTTTGATCTAAGTTCTGGAATGGTTGTAGATAGTATACATAATATTTACATTGGCGTGATTAAACGTCATACGGAGCTTATTTTCAAAATAACAATCAATTCGAGAAGTATAGGTAATCCAACAAATTTAAAAAGAATCGACAATCGACTATTAAAAATAAAACCACCTAACAAAATATCCCGGAAACCACGTTCTATCGAAATGAGACAATCATGGAAGGCTACTGAATGGAGAAACTGGTTATTATTTTATTGTCTTCCGTGTCTTGAAGGTATAGTGCCAGATGATCATTTAAACGTATTAGCTTTATTATCACGAGCAATTTATATCATGAACAAAAATTCTGTTACTCCAGAAGAAGTACAACTAGCTCGTACGCTTTTGATCCAGTATATGAAACAATTTGAAATTAAATTTGGAAAAGTGAATATGACATTCAATATGCATATTTTGAGTCATTTACACATTAGCATCTTGAACTGGGGTCCCATGTGGGTTCATTCAACATTTACTTCTGAATCGTGGAATCATAGAATTATTAACAATGTCACCAGTTCTAGAGGAATACCACTACAGATTGCTACGAGATTTTTAATGTCTAAATTTGTATTGAGAGCCATTGACGATACAGCAACCGCGCCTGAAACTCGGGAGTTTATTACTAATTTAATGAAAACTCGAAACTCATTTGATGTTACATTAGATTTTCTTAGTTGCGGATCTAAGACTACTTGTACAATAAATCAAACAGAATTGGAGACATTACATTCTGCTGAATATGAAGAAGTATCTGAAATAACTATCTACAAAAAAGCAATTATTTACGGTGTGGATTATCGAAATAGTAACGTATACAATAAAACAAAATTCTGCAATTCAATCATCTGTTTTGACGGCCATGAATTTGGAGAAATTAAAAAAATAGTTGAATTTGTTCAATGTAGAAGGAATATTAACGGTCTCTTCGTACAATGCCTCCAAAAAACAGGCGAAGCATATAATATACTATATTTTCCAAAAATCAAACGTTCAGATAAAATGGTTTTTATTAATTGTTCTCGAATTGTTGGACCTGCATTATTAATAAACACAGCCACCGGTTTCTAAGCAATTTCGATGCCAAACATTTGGGAATTAGATTAAATTGTTTAAAAATTGTAAATATAACTAATTAAAATATATAAAAATAATTTATTAAGATAATAAAACCATATGATTACTACCTTATTGGCTTTCAGTGTTTTTTAATGTATATACATATTATACATTATTTTTTATTTAACGAGAAGACAGCCTATGTAAAACAATGAGGGAATATTTTTATATACATAAGTCTAATTATTATTGCAAAATAAAGTTAAAAAATTGTCTATAGAAAAATACTGTTTTTTGTTGAACACACTTTTTATTTTTATTTTGCGACAAAAAGTGGACTTATATATATGAAAATATTCTCCTATTATTTTACAAAGAATGTCTTTTTGTTAAATAACAAAATAATGTACAATATTTATATAAATTAAATAAATAAAAGCCGATAAGGTACGAATCTCGTGGTATTATTAATCTTTTTAATTCGTTCGTATAAGGCCAAGCTCTGTATATATATAGCTAATTATAAAGAAAATACAATATTACAAAAACATGTAGATACCTTAACGTTGCGAATGCGACTTGAAATTTCTTCGAAACTACTTGTTCGAACACAGAGAAGGCAAATTGAAGCAAAAGTATTGATGAAAAATCCTGCACGCGATAATCATCATTGGTATCATCTGTGTTGTCATTCTACTCATCATCATAGTTTCCGCACTTCCATCATCGAATTTCGAAGAAAATAAATCATAAGGGAAGCCGCTGTTTTACTGTTAAATTTTACACGAGAATTCATCGACAGGTCGTCCGATGTAATATTGTTACCAATAAAGATTTATATTGTATATATATGTTTGCAAGCACTATTAATAATCATAATGGAATGTGCTTTCTTTCAACGTTAAAAATTACATTCCTATTAGGGTTTCGGTGTCCGATATTTTCACCGATATTCTCGGCGTCTTGAGAATAGATGTAAATTCAACTATTGTTCTGCATTCCGTGTTGGTTCTGTTGTTTTAATATTGTGAACTAGTTATTATAATATATAGTTTCTATTCTACAAAGTCATGTAAAGTTATTTATGTAACTGAATAAATTGTTTCATTTACTTAATTGATTCAATTACTATTTCAGTATGAACAGCGTGTTAATTGTTTTTATTTTCCACAATAAATCGCCTAATCAATTCAAGTGTCAGTTCAATTATGTCTCGATTTCATTTGGGTTCCACTTGAGTATAATTTAAGTTTCATGTGGGATCCAACTATTCTATTTGCGTTTCATTTGAATTTCCAGTGTACTCAATAAACCTAAAAACGATAGAATTTATAAAATTATAGTAAACTCATAGTTATTTCTAAAAAAAAGCTATTTTTTCAATTGAAACATCTATGACATTCTATTGTTTTTAAATACTGGATAAAGTATCATGTAAGAGTTGCTCCCGTTACTTAGGTTTAATTTCAATTCCATTTCGACTTTATTTACATTTGATTTGAGTTTCATTTGAGTTTACAATTTAAAGTGTTTTTTAAGTGTTGTTTCAATTTCACTCAAGCTTTTTTTGAATTTTATTTGGGTTTTATTTGAGTTTCAAATTTAAAGTAACATTCAAATGATGCGTCGATTGCATTTGAGTATCTTTTGAATATCAATTTCATAATCATAAAAATTTCTTTTGAGTTTTATTTGGATTACTTTTGAATGTCAATTTGATTTTATACTAGTTTCATTTGGGTTTTATTCAGGTAACTTTTGGGTTTCATTTGAATTTCATTTAAGATTCATTTCAGTCTCATTCAGGTTACATTTCGGTTTCATTTGAATTTCATTTGAATTTCATTTGGAATTCATTTCGATTGCATTATAGATTCAATTGAGACTCAACTGAATTTCATTTTCCCCGGTTGAGGATTCATCGAAAATCTTTATTGACACTGAAGTTGTAATAAAGAGCTAAAGATTTTGCAACATAAATTTCATGATAGAAAAATGAAATATCATTAAAAGTCATCAATGACTAAATACGAATTCAAAAGTTAAATTTTATTTGAAAATCATAATTAAAAATTGACCTGTAATGTAAAATTATGACTTTAGAATTTACTGAATTTAAGTATTTTTTGGTGTATAAAATATTTAATTACAAAATCGAAATTATTTTATCGCTTACATTTTCTGACTGACAAAGAAAACCATTGTTCATATTGGTGACGTCACTCGCAAGTTCGAGATAAACGTCACGGTATAAACGATGAATTTTCCCATTTGTAAGCTGAAAAATTCACCTAAATGGTCCCAAAATGCGTTCAAATCGAGCATCGAATTGTTGATGGTCGCTTCAAACTTTATCAGGAACGCGTTGACCGCGTTCGAATCTCGGTCGCGAAAAATTTATTTCGACTTTACTGAATTTAAATATTTTGTGGTGCACAAAATATTGAATTACAAAATCGAAATTATTTTATCGCTTACATTTTATGATTGAGAATGAAAAAAACCTTGTTTATACTGGTGACGTCACTCGCAAGTTCCAGGTAAACGTCGCAGTATAAGTGATGATTTTTCTCATCTGTAAGCCGAAAAATTCATCAAGATGTTCCCGAATCTCGTTCAAATCGAACATCGAATTGTCGATGCTCGCCTCAAATTATATCAGGAACTCGCTGTCCGCGTTCGAATCTCGGACGCGACAAATTTTTTTTCGACTTTACATAATTTAAATATTTTGTGGTGCACAAAATATTTAATTGCGAAATCGAAATTATTTTATCGCTTACACATTCTGATTGACAAGGAAAACCATTGTTCATACTGGTGACGTCACTCGCAAATTCGAGATATGCGTCTCAGTATAAACGATGATTTTTCCCATTTGTAAGCTGAAAAATTCGCCTAAATGATCCCAAAATTCGTTCAAATCGAGCACGCCACAAATTATATCAGGAACGCGCTGTACGCGTTCGACCTCGGACGCGACAAATTTTTTTCGACTTTACTGAATTTAAATATTTTGTGGTGTACAAAATATTTAATTGCAAAATCGAAATTATTTTATCGCTTACAATTTCTGATTGACAAGGAAAACCATTGTGCATACTGATGACGTCACTCGCAAATTCGAGATATGCGTCACAGTATAAACGATGATTTTTCCCATTTGTTAGCTGAAAGATTCATCAAAATGGTCCAAAAATTCGTTCAAATCGAACGCCGAATTGTCGATTCTCGCTTCAAACATATCAGCAATGCGCTTTCCGCGTTCGAATCCCGGATGCGACAAATTTTTTTCGACTTTACTGAATTTAAATATTTTGTGGTGCACAAGATATTTAATTACAAAACCGAAATTATTTTATCGCCTACATTTTACGATTGAGAATGAAAATCCATTGTTCGTACTTGGAACGTCACCCGCAAGTTAGAGATAAACGTCACAGTATAAACGATGATTTTTCCCATTTGTAAGCTGAAGAATTCGCCTAAATGATCCCAAAATTCGTTCAAATCGAGCGTCGAATTGTTGAAGCTCGCTTCAAACTTTATCAGGAATGCGCTGTCCGCGTTCGAATCTCTGACGCGACGAATTTTGTTTCGATTTTACTGAGTTTAAATATTTTGTGGAGCACAAAATATTTAATTACAAAATCGAAATTATTTTATCGCCTACATTTTAAGATTGAGAATGAAAATCCATTGTTCGTACTGGTGACGTCACTCGCAAATCCCAGATAGTCGTCAGAGTATAAACGACGATTTTTTTCACATAGAATTTGAATAGTTCATAAAAATAGTCCAGAAAAAGCAGTAAAATCGAGCGACTAGTTGTCGACGCTCACTTCAAGATTCGTCATAATCGCGTAGTCCGCGTTCGAATCCTGAACTCGACAAATTTTTACTCGATTTTATTGAAATTAAATATTTTTTTGAGCACAAAATATTTAATCGCATAATCGAAGCAATTTTATTTTATACATTTTCTGACTGACAATGAATAAACCATTGTTCATACTCGTGACGTCACTCGCAAATCCGAGATAATCGTCACAGAATAAACGACGATTTTTTTCTCATAGAATCTGAAAAATTCATAAAAATCATCCAGAAAAAGCATTAAAATCGAGCGACGAGTTGTCGACGCTCGCTGCAAGGTTCGTCATGAACGCAATGTCCGCGTTCGAATCCTGGACTCCGCACAATTTTTCTCGATTTTATTGAAATTAAATATTTTTTTGAGCACAAAATATTTAATCGCATTATCGAAGGAATTTTATTTTATACATTTTCTGACTGACAATTAGTACACCATTGTCATACTCGTGACGTCACTCGCAAATCCGAGACAATCGTCATAGTATAAGCAACGATTGTTTTCACATAGGATCTGAAAAATTCATAAATATAATCCAGAAAAGCATTAAAATTGAGCGACGAGTTGTCGACGCTCGCTTCAATATTCGTCGTAAAGTCGCTGTCTGCGTTCGAATCCTGGACTCGACAAGTTTTTATTCTATTTTATTGAAATTAACTTTTTTTTGAGCACAAAGTATTTAATAGCAGAATCGAAAAATTTTATTTTACACATTTTCTGACTGACAATAAATAAGACTTTGTTCATACTCGCGACATCACTGGCAAAGCCGGGATAACCGTCACAGTTTAAACGACGATTTTTTCACATAGAATCTGATAAATTCATAAAATTAGTCCAGAAAAAGCACTAAAATCGAGCGACGAGTTGTCGACGCTCTCTTCAAGATTCGTCATAAACGCGCTGTCCGCGTTCGAATCCTGGACTCGACAAATTTTTTCTCGATTTTATTGAAATTAAATATTTTTTTCAACACAAAATATTTAATTGCATAATCGAAGAAATTTTATTTTATACATTTTCTGACTGACAATGAATAAACCATTGTTCATACTCGTGACGTCACTCACAAATCCGAGATAATCGTCACAGTATAAACGACAATTTTTTTCACATAGAATCTGAAAAATTCATAAAAATAGTCCAGAAAAAGCATTAAAATCGAGCGACGAGTTGTCGACGCTCGCTTCAAGATTCGTCATAAACGCAATGTCCGCGTTCGAATCCTGGACTCGACAAATTTTTACTCGATTTTATTGAAATTAAATATCTTTTTGAGCACAAAATATATAATTGCATAATCGAAAATACTTTATCTTATACATTTTCTGACTGACATTGAATAATGCATTGTTTATACTCGTGACGTCACTCGCAACTCCGACATAACCGTCGCAGTGTAAACGACGCAGTGTAGACGACGATTATTTTCACATAGAATCTGAAAAATTCATAAAAATAGTCCAGCAAAAGCATTAAAATCGAGCGGCGAGTTGTCGATGCTCGCTTCAAGATTCGTCATAAACGCGCTCTCCGCGTTCGTATCCTGGACTCGACTAATTTTTACCCGATTTTATTGAAATTAAATATCTTTTTGAGCAAAAAATATTTAATTCAAAATCGAAAATACTTTATCTTATACGTTTTCTGACTGACAATAAATAAACCATTGTTCATACTCGTGACGTCACTCGCAAATCCGAGATAATCGTCACAGTATTAACGGCGATTTTTTTCACATAGAATCTGAAAAATTCATAAAAATAGACCAGAAATAGCATTAAAATCGAGCGACGAGTTATCGACGCTCGCTACAAGATTCGTCATAAACGCGTTGTCCGCGTTCGAATCCTGGACTCGACAAATTTTTACTCGATTTTATTGAAATTAAATATTCTTTGAGCACAAAACATTTAATTGCAAAATCGAAAATACTTTATCTTATACGTTTTCTGACTGACAATAAATAAACCATTGTTCATACTCGTGACGTCACTCGCAAATCCGAGATAATCGTCACAGTATAAACGACGATTTTTTTCACATAAAATCTGAAATATTCATAAAAATAATCCAGTAAAGCATTAAATTCGAGCGACGAGTTGTCGTACACAAGCTAGAAAATTCATCAAAATGGTCACAATGTTTATTGAAATCGAGCGTCGAAATATCGACACTCGCTTCAATCCTTATCACAAGCCAGCAGTCCGCGTTCGAAG
>JABFPP010000023.1:0-20570 GCA_022817365.1 Mallateleia sp. ZL-2020
GGATACATGCATAAAATATTATGCATATTCAATACTGGGAACATACACAAATCATACATGTGAAAAATGGATGTAGCATGTATGTGCCAGACGTAAATCATACAGGGAACATTTCGGTGATACCATGCATGGACCATACCTTGATTATTTAACAAAAAAACCTGCAGTAGGATTTGAACCCGCAACTCATGCGCAGAAGTCGGACATGAATTGCGGGTTCAAATAACATTATAAGGAACATGTATGTAACATACATGTTCCTTATAATGACATTAAATAATATGAATTTTAATAAGTCAGTTTGGCCAAGTAGATAAAGTTGCACATAAGTTGCGGATTCAAATCCTACTGCAGGTTTTTGTTGTTAAATAATCAAGGTATGGTCCATGCATGATATCACTGGAAAGTTCCCTGTATGATTTACGTTTAGCATATACAAGCTACATCCTTTACTTATGATTTGTGTATGTTTCCGGTATTGAACATGCGTAATATTTTATTCATGTACTTAACGTATACCGGCAGAAGGCCTATGCATGTAACCAGAATGTTCCACGCATGAGACCAACGTATGACGCATGCATGGATCATATATAAGTTTTTTTTTTTTCAAGGGAAATCTCGCATTATCCTCAGGTGGGATTAGCCAGTTCGGTTTGAAAAGTTTAATTTCACGCGACGTATATAGCAATTGGTAACATCATAAAATATAAACGTTCGTATGCACTTCGGACAAGCTCGGAAAGTCATCATTAGTCACCGTCCTTGGTGCACACTGTAAGAAATTTTGCAGCAAATTTCAGTTACATGTGCTTGAAGTTTTTTTCAAGCACATGACTAAAAATTAATGCACGCAATTTTGAAATTTCAGTTACGTGATTCTGATAATTCAAAGCTGTGTACGTTAAAATGTAATCACATATATTAAAATTCATATGCCATATATCAAAATATATCATTTTAATATCAAATAATATTAATTTATATAAATAATAAATTAATAAAATGTACCTAATAAAATAGTAATGTATATAATTATTTTATAATATATAATTATTTTATAAATTGTCAATTTAACTAGCAATTTATCATTAATGTAGAACAAAAAATGAAAATAGTGTATTACAATTAAATGATTTTATAATTTTTACACATTATTGCGAGATAATAAAAAAATCTAAAAATTTTTTTTTTCAAATAAATAAACATATATATACATATATTTATGCACTGTTTGTGCAATGGTAGTCATTTTTAATTTTCAGTCACGTGTAACCGAAATTTATCAGATTTAATGTGTAACTTAAATTTCAAGCACAAGTACATTAAATAATTTTAAAGTACCTTGATTATTAAATTTTAGTCACACATGTAACTTAAAAGTGATTGAAATTTAAGAATATTGCTAACAGTGCATAATATACTATTTCAATCATGCTTTACTTTATAGTTTGAATATTTTTATTATTGATTTATCTTGAATATCGTTATCATTATACTATAAAAAATTGCTCTCTAAATTCGATTATTGATTTGGACCGTATTCGTTTACCGTCTTCCAGTAACCTGAATATTCCCATAGTAACTGGAATCTGGTCGCAGTAACTGGATTCCTTTTAATTAACATTTCTTAGAATGTACAAAAAATTTGAAATTCAGTTTCTAAACATATTAAACTTTTTGATAACTTTAATAACATTTTATCGATTCAGAAATAGTTTATTGTAGTTTATAATTTAAATAATATATATTTGCGTTTTACGAGTAAAAGTAATAAAATTTATTCGTATAAAAACTATATAAAATTTGAAACAACACTTTCTTTTTATAATAAAAAACACTTTACCTGAAGAATGAAAAGTAATAAATGTTATAGTTTTCATATGTTTATCTGTATCAATACTAATTGAGAAAATCCAATGTTAAAGAATTTCATTGATAATTGATTTATTAAAATATACATAAATATTAAAATAAGTATTATAAACAGATGCTGCCAAGGAACTATTTAAAAATGCAACTACTACCTACATCATGGACAAAATTATATTTTGGTTTCGAGGTGCAAATGCTCGATATAAGGCAGCAGAAGAAAAAAGAGGAGAAAGAGAAGAACAAGAACACGAAAGAGTGAGAGATGACCACGATGGCAATTCAGCTTACGAGAATTATTGAATATAAGAAAGATTGTTTACGTTATTGTGTTATAAATATATTTATATGTTTACATTATTATGTTACTGTATTAATTAAATAAACATTTCCATTTCTTTTGAATTGAGATTTATTTATTTTGTTTATATTTTATAATTTAATAATTTTATTATCTTTTAAATCAAAACGCTGCCGTGTCGCTAGACTGCCTTTATCAACCTCGTATTCGGGCATTGGCGAATTAGACACACTGGCACTGGCGAATCAGGACATCCCAAAGAATACAGTGTGTACTTCCAACGGCGCCTGATACTGTCAAAGTGAACCGCTGGGCTGGAATCGGTTAACGTTATTATATAAATCCAACCGAGACACCACACGCCGGAGTAGACGGAGGGACCCCAAGATCACTGTTTTCTGCATCCGGAGTGTAAGAAGATTGACATTTTTTTGACAAGCCGAAATATTGCACAGTTCCAGTTAGAAATTGTATCTTGTCCCTTAATGGCGCCGATAATAAGGATCACGAATTTAACAGAATAGCTCCGATACAGCTTTCGCATCTAGACGAGGAAGTCTTGATATTTGGTCCGTTTTTGACAATCTCCTTGACAATCACGTTATTACCCTATCAGCACAAAATATTATATAATATTAATTTAATATTATTCCTATGTCCGCCCAAAATAATATTATTAGGATATTTCTGGAATATAATATTCCATAATAAATATTACATAAATATTATTTAGGCAGACATAGGAATATAATATTCCATAATAAATATATATTCCATATGGAATATAATATTCCATAATAAATATTACATAAATATTATTTAGGCAGACATAGGAATAATATTAAAATAATATTAAATAACATGCAAAATAATATTAAATAATATTTTGTGCTAATAGGGTATTATTATTAAAATTTTATTAAAAAATATACAAATTGTGTTACTTTAATGTTAAAATTAAAAAAATAAATAAAAGTTATGTATTTTTTTATGTGCTATCTGAATCTGCACAAAAATAGGGGTTCCCATTTAAGATTTAAACGTTGTAAGGTTGGGGAGTCATGTTTGGTATCGTTGAATAGCTTTTTTAAAAATAATAAACTATGTGTATTTCTCGAGATATTTGACTGTTGCGGGATTTTTAGTTCACTCTATATTTTAAAATTGTTCACTGGATATTGGGCTTTGAAAATCATTATAATTTTCATGTAGACCAGATTCCATGAAGGAACACATTCATTGAATCAATGTTGACAAAAACGCTGAATCAATGTTGAAACATTGCACAAACGTTGAATCAACCACTGAATTTCCGATTAGACAATATTGACTTAACATTGATCATCAACGTTATTTTAGGTTGAAACAAGGTTAAGTAAAGGTTGAGTGAACGATAAATGAACATTGAAGCAGGATTGAATCAGTGTTTAAACTCAATGTTTATTCAACGTTAATTTAACTGTGAGTCATCGTTGACAAAAATAATATATGTTAAAATTTTTTTGTTAATTTTCTTAATTGATATTTATTTTTGTCAACGTTGACTCTCCGGGGCACCAAAAGCCGGAGAGTTTTATATCTGTACTAGTACGTTTTCCTTTATCGACACTAAAAATGCTGTAATATGATGTACAAAAACTAGAGTTTTTCCTCTATTGAGGCATCACAGATATAAGTTAGTTTATTTAAATTTAAGACAAAATTTAAACAAATGACAAAAAATTATGCCTCGAAAGTCCAGAGTGACTGGCCGAAGTGTAATTTTGAAAAACAAGAAAAAAGAAAACGTTGCGGCTACTGTCCATATGAACTTGACACATGCAGTACATTATGTATCAAAGGAGTAAAATGTAGTTTTACTTCTGAAGTGTATACGGTATTTTTTAGTCAAATACAAGTAAAAGGTCATTTTTATTTCTTGAAATTGAGGGAGAAAAACGCAATTTTATTCCCTCGGGAGAAATATTCCCGAGAGCGTGTTCTACTCCCGAAATTGAGGGAGCAAAATACGATTTTACAAAAATGTATGACGAAGAAACGATGTATAAGTACAGTAAATATTAGTTACTAATTTATCAATATTGCACATTGAAAACGTATAATCAGTGTATTTGATATAAAATTGAGTTAAAAAATTGAATAAAATTAATAACTTTTAAAAAACTAATTATATTTTCCTTATTATTTTATTATTACATGTAAATTCAATTTTCTCGTTATATAAATTTAGATGTGAAAATAATTATATTTTTCACAAACAAAACTTATTATCAAATATTCCTTCGAAAGTACAACAAAAATGCTATATAATTCCGCTTGAATTTATTATGTCATTGAACCACTCTGTTTATATACATTTTTAACAAAAACAACATTTCTGTATAACATTGATTTACATTTGATTAAATAATAATTTTCTTTTCAATTATTTTTGAAAACGGATATCACTATCGTATTCTATGTTAAATTTCCTTTATAATAATAATTAAAAAAAAATATTTTCAATTATTATATGTTAAATTATCACTATGTAAATTTCATCCAGGACTTCAAAGTCCTGGATGACATTTGTAGGAGAAATTTGGTGTTTTTTCGCAAAAAAGAACCCTCAATTAACCGATGAGGGTTAATTTAAATTTATACAAGCGATACACATGTACATAACTTTATTAATTAAGCTGATGTATAATTATATCTACTGGAAAAATAATTAAAACTGTTTCAATATAAACCATATTGGTTTGTATTTCATCATTATGTTAATTTCGATATTATTTGCATGAATAATTTTCATTTATTTGTTAATTAATAAATGAGATATCAGATGTGCATTTTACAATTTTGTCTAAACTTTATATCATGCATTCATATATTACTTGTTAATATGCATATTTATTTGTATTTTTCAGATCTATAAAATTTAATATTCAAGTCTCGTACAAATTTCTAAATTCCAAAAATTTAACATTTATAAATATTAAATTTTGTTAAACATACATTAAACATCTGTGCGATGTTCGTTATACGTTAAAAATTCTGTGGACGTAAAAACGTTTACTATACGTCCCTCCAATGTTTATATTTTATTAAAAATATATATTAATACATCAGTATATTATTTCTATGGATCAATTCCATAGTTACTAAGAATTATTAGATTTTCACTCTTAAATTAAGATATATAAATACAATTTCCAATTTTCAAATGTTGTGATTTACTTTTCCTTTAATATTTATATGAGATATCCACTAATTTTTATACAATTTCATAATCTATTGTGATTAA
Organism: Mallateleia sp. ZL-2020; assembly: GCA_022817365.1. Taxonomy (NCBI): domain Eukaryota; kingdom Metazoa; phylum Arthropoda; class Insecta; order Hymenoptera; family Scelionidae; genus Mallateleia; species Mallateleia sp. ZL-2020. Next base: position 5,460 of record JABFPP010000023.1, read on the forward strand.
GAACATTTTATTAATATTCAGCGACGGTTCCTGAAACATTAAAATTAATGTTCCACATACGTTTATTTAACATAATTCGAATGATTTTTGAAATTACTACTAGTTCTTGTATACGATTAATAAATATATTCTTTTAATATTCGAAAAATGTTTTTAATATAATTAAATGAACATTTCTTACATGTTCATATAATGTATTTGGAACGTTTAATAAGATTATTACATATATATTCTGATAACATTTATCAAACGTTTCTGGTACATTCAAAATAACATATTACATACGTTTTTTAATGCGGACATTGACACATACTATATACATTTCTAGTACGTTCTTATACATTACGTAAATGTTAAATATACATTAAAATTAACGTTCAAAGAACGTAAATCTTACGTTCGTGTTCTATCAGGGATGCTAATATGCATTTAATTCAAATATTTAGTCTTTTGATTTCAGCATTGGAGTTTGAATTGTAATATTTCAGTATAATTTTCGAATAAGTTTTGTGGATAATGTGTGTATAATTTCTGTATATATTATGTATTAAGTACATGTAAAAGAACCAATTTATACTTCATTTCATTAAAATGTATACATAAATTGTCTTTATCTTAGGTAAACATTTGTGTTCAATATTAATTATGTATGATTTACACATAGATTTATCGTATATCACATTCATAGAATTGTATAAGCTTTTCTATAGTTCATACATGAAATATACATTGGCCGTGGATACTTATTTTAAACTAAGCACACCTACTATTATTTATTGTCAAATTTATTTATGTATTATTTATGTATCAATTTTTTTATTTATGTATAAATTTATGTATAAATTTAAATAAATACATATAATATACGTATACATACAGGCAAGAAAACATTTAGACATAATATTAACGTTTGTTAGATGTTATATATTAAACATACACATAATATATGTCCGTATCTCTATAGGCCTACTTGGGTAGGAATGTTTCTTAAATGTAATATGACTTTATGTCTATATCCATTTTGAAAATAAATTATTTATAATATATGAAATTTCTGTATAAGTTATAAATAAAGAATATTTGTATGAGTTTTAAACAGGAACCCGGACGGGTATGAAAAACCGGCCCGGTTCCGGTTGTATGAAAATTTTAAATAATGTTTCCAGTTTTCAGATTCCGTTTTATGATGGTATTAGGAACCGAAACCGGTTATGAAATGCGGTTCTATCGGTTCCATTTTTCGCTTCAAGCATAAATTATTATTAATCCCATTAAATCAGCTTACACAAAAAGACTGCATTGTATCGATGCTGTAGTAAATAAGGATAAGGAACTGTAATGCGAAAATTATAATAATTCTAAATATTGTTTAAATATTATTATTAATTCATAGTACTCAAAAATCTCTATGAAGAAATAAAATAAAAACAATTACAAAATTACATTTATTTTGGTTGTTGAAAAATTCTATTGGCTCTAATGAACATTTGAGCACAATAAAATAAAATACTTATTAAAAATATTTATGAGACAAAAGAGAGCGATATAATTAATTAAACATTTAACAAAATACTAGAAATCAGGAAAAATTACACTTTCGGTCCGGTTCTCGGTTCTTCAGATCTTATAAAATTTCGGTCCGTTCCCGGTCCAGTCTGGGTCCCTGGTTATAAATAATGGGTTGGGTTTTGTAGGCAAAAGAAATATAACAAATTTTGTATTATCAAAGAATTTTCTTATATTATCTCTAAATACAATACAAGTGTTATTATACTAAATTTTATGTATATTAAATATTAAAATGTCCAATTAAACTTAAAAACATATATTAGAATTAAATTGACAAATGCACATTTAATGATAAATTTATAAGCGAATTTTCATAATAGATTTATTTTAATATAATTGTATTTTATATTGTTACCTTCAAAAAACTATAAAATTACACGTATTTTATATGTATATTATATGTATATTATACGTATTACATCTACCTATATATATTTTATACGTATACATAGGTGGACATATATCTTTATTTTAGATTATATTTTATACATTAAATCTACGCAAATTATATGTATATTATACGTATAGTTCTATCGGGGAATATGAATAATATTTTAACGTTTTCATTTTAATAAAATACTGTTTTATTATAATTAATTTTTTTATGAAACCACATTATTTATTTATTACCAAAGTTCAGATTAGTGTTGAAATGAAGTTGGCTACAGTAAATTGAGACTGATAGTGATTGTATCAAAAATGACAGGTTCGATTTTGACATATTATATCAAAATATTTTGACATATTGTATCAAAAATGACAGATTCAATTTGACAAGAGCTTCGAATTTTGATTGAAAAGTGAAATATAAATAAACATTTTTATTTTAATCACCCAAAACAGTTTCATTTAAAAACTTTGCAATTAAATTTTAAATATAGAGATATAAGTATGAATTGTGAAATTAATTATATATAACAATTTTATTACTTTAACATATTATATTTATACATTCTTTTCTTATAAACTTGTGGAAATTGCAATTAAATAAATATTTAATAAAATATTATGAACAATAAATTATTAAAATTTCAGGTAAATTTTCGGAATACTGCCATCACCTCGAATTTGACTCATGCACATGTTTTCCGTAGTATTTTTGCACTTGGAATACGAATCTGCAAAAAGAACGCGGCGGTCTCTTACCGTTTTTGCAAAAAATGAATTTTTTTGCAGAAAAATTTCTTTTTTCATTCTGTTATTTTTTACTTTAAAATCGTATTTTCCATAAAATTTCACTAGAGAAAACATATTTCGATGAGTATGGTTAAAAAAATTTCTTAGTTATTTTCATTTTTCATTTTCTAATTTGGGTCGCTCGCTCGCTGTGTTTAAACATGGTGGGGAGTATCGATGTAATTACACTGAAATGCTACCGTTGAAAATTTTGTAATATGAATCAAAACATTTTAAATACAAACAAAGCGAATTTAAATGTCCGATTAAATTAAATACTATATATTAATACTGCTATTAATGCTCTAACATGTTGTACCGTGAATTAAAATAATATAAAATTAAAATAATATTGAAAAAAATAAGTACCTAATTTTTGTATTTAATATGTTGCAATACCCCTCCCCCTAATCTATGCTTTTGACACCGGATTCCTATGTATTTTGACGCGCTAATAACCAATCTGTCAATAAAATTTAGCGCCTCCTTACCGTTAGTTACTATATATTCTAACATAATTTTAAAATAATTTTATGTTATATTTTATGAAATATCGATGTAATACATGTTTTCTGTAGTAAAATTTAATGGGGAATCCGATTTTGATATAAAAATAACATAAAATGAAAAAAGAAATATTTGTGCAAAAAAATTCATTTTTTGCAAAAACGGTAAGAGACCGCCGCGTTTTCTTTGCAGATTCGTAATCAGCGCGTCAAGATACATATAAATATATGTGTATTAGTTAAATTCGAGGTGACGGCAGTATTCCAAAAATTTACGAAATTTCATAATCTATTCTTAAATATAATGTAACATTTTTAGTGGGAAAGTTGAGTCGACACAATAATCATTTTTACATTGTCAAATGTGAAAGAAGCCCTTCTATCTGTAAGCAATCTTTTTAACTAATGAAAAACTTCTTTCTACATCAGTAGACGTTACTGGAGCATATTTAAAATTGTATAATTCAGAGGCTTCAAAATCAAAATAGTTCTTAAATGCATTGGAACAATGCATATACTTTACTTCTTGCAAAAAACTATATCAAGGATTCTTCTGTAAAACTACTTGTAATTTCTAACTTGTCAATATTGAAGCTTCTCCTATTAGTAAAATGTTTTAATTACACTAAGGTACAAAAATAACTATATATTATTACGAAAACCGTCAATCTTGTAGTAATATTAAGGAATATGACAACTTCTCACAGTATTCTTTAATTTGCTCTGAAAGGAAGTGATTTTTTGGATTCTTGTGGACTATAAAAACAATATAAATATGTTACATTTTTAAAAAATAGTAACTAAATTAACAATTTTAAATATATTTTTACTTCGTACAGTTTGCAACACTTTTTAACATTTTGTTTCTCTAGAGCTTCTTTCAATTCTTCAACCATCTTTACACATTCGATCAGAGCCTAAATTCGTATTCTATAACTTTTTGATAGTTAAATCATTAGATCAATGTGTAGCTAACACTATTGTTTTAATTAATAGGAGTGGAAAATGTGTTGTATTTACTATGATTTGTAAATAAATATGTTATGTTTATTATTATTTATGATTATAAATGTATATATTAACGCGATATGATTGTATGACAAAAATGATATTATAATATGTGATAAATAAACAATGTGGTTTCATAAAAAAAATTAATTATAATTAAACAGTATTTTATTAAAATGAAAACGTTAAAATATTATTCATATTCAATTTTATTCATATTGAATATTTATGAATGTGTCTACTCGACATTTGTTTGTCCAAAAATATTATAAATATTGAAGCCTACATAACATCTGTGACAAATTAATGTGATCAATAACTATAAATTTCGAACTTTCAAAATTGAAAAGTATCAATGTAAATGTCAGTTTTTAAAATACTTCTAGTAAGCAAGTTTTTTAATAAAGTTTGAATATTATTTTGGGTGCAAAAATCATTTTTGACAAAGTTATGAGTAATTATTAAGACGAGCGCAACGGTCACTCGGTATTTGACACATCGAGATATACTGTAGCACGCAGCGGACATCTAACCAGCGCGCATGCATGTAATAAATTATTCATAACTTTATAAAAATAAAATGAACTTGATGAAATTTAACAAAAATATTGCTCAAATATAAACAAACAACTTCCTCACTGGAAGTTTTTCGAAGTCGAAAATTACGTAGATACTTTTTTGTTTTGAAAGTTCGATTGCGCGGCTACTTACACGGACTAATTAATAATTAAATAATAATTACTTATTACCATTTTTTGTTATCAGTAATAACTTATAGGTATCGGCATCTCAGAAAGTTCAAGGAAATTAGTCAAAAATAGCCGAGTTTTTGCAGCTAAACGGTGAAAAACTATTGAATTTGACGACCTGAAAATATTACGTTTTTAATTTTTATTTCATTAACTATTCACTTAACAAAAATATGCTAAATACTAAAAAGATACAGATTTTTAAGCTGCATAAGACAGTAATTATTAAAATTGTAATTGACACATTTTAATTATTTATAAAAAAGCTCATTGGGTTTTAACATCCGGCCACTCAATTTTTCTATAAATATATTAATATTTTTATTTCATTACTATCTGAAATATTTCACGCCGAAAAAATTTATACGTACAGTGAACTGTTAGCTAATCTTATAATTTCTATATTTGAATTCTTTATGTAGCACATACACCTTAAAAATTCTTAAGACGACTTTAAAGAATATTTTAAATTTCTCTATAATTGAAGGAATATTTATTATATTTAATATTTCTTTACCTCATATCCTAATAAATACTATTTGCATAATGCAAACTATTTTGAAATTATCTGCAATATTATCGTACACAATGTAAATCTGAGAAATAAGTATTTAGTACAAATTTGATAATAAAACAAAACAATTAAAATAAAATAAATAATGTAAAATAAAGAATGAATTATGAATTTATACTACAAAAACAAAAATTGTATAATTCTTTTGTATTACACAATTATTCAAACAGTGTAAATATTCAAATTTTCTATTATCCACGTATATTTAAAAATAGTATATTCCATTCTGCACATGTCACCATAAAATATTTGTTATTTAATTATAATTTTCCAGATAAATACAAAAGGAAAAAAATTAAAAATTAGAAATATTTTCAGACATGAAGAATAGTCAGCAATTGTTTAACACTTTGACGACGATAAGTAAACCATTAATATATTCACAAAATAATTATGACATTTGGATTTATAAACACTTAAAACAAGCTGAACATGTTGATGAAATATTCTTTTTATAGTTACAGAGAGCGGATGTAGCAAGGTTCATATATGTGCCTATAGCCGTTAAACTACTGCCTATACTCTTTAAACTTCTGCAACACAACATTCTATTATATATCGAAATCATTTCCTAACAAAATATGTCACAAAATATTTAGTCTTTTTCATCCAAAATAATATAAATTAAAAAAGTCGAAAAAGTACACATTTTCTTTACATAGGAAATAAGAGGTGTGGTAAATTGAGAACGTATAAATTAAAAAATTATAAGGATAACTACTTTAAATTTCAATCGATCTCTACTTTAAACGAATTAGTTAAATACTGTAAAAACTGTAAAAACTTTCTTGTTTATGAGAAATTACACATAATAATTTGTAGTAAGTAATAACAACATGTAATTTTCAAACAAATTAAATTTCTTAAATTTGGGAAAACTTTAAGAAATAATTGTTTACATTGTTTCAAAACGGTTTCACTCTTGAATGTATTCGAAAATGGTTGGTTAAGTTTGCCTTTCGTGTAAACACTTTCTCACAGTGTGTGCACTTGAACGGTTTCAATCCCTATTGATGTATTCGAAGATGTCTGGTTAAGTCTCCTCTTTGTATAAATGATTTTTCACAATAACGGCACTTGAACGGTTTGACTCCCGTGTGTATAAGAACGTGTTTGGTTAAGTTTCCCTTTGTTAAAAACGTTTTCTTACAATATTCGCAGTTGAACGATCTGACTCCTGTATGTATTTGAATATGTTCTACTAACCTTCCTTTGTGTGGAAAAGATTTCTCACAGTTTGCGCACTTGAACTGTTTGACTCCCGTGTGTAGAAGGACATGTGTGTCTAAGTTTCCCTTTACTGTAAACGATTTGTCACAGTATTTGCAGTTGAACGGTCTCACTCCTAGATGTATTCGAAGATGTCTGGTTAAGTCTCCACTATGTGTAAATGATTTTTCACAATAACGGCACTTGAACTGTTTGACTCCCGTGTGTACAAGAACGTGTTTGTTTAAGGTTCCCTTTAGTGAAAACGTTTTCTCACAGTATGTGCATGTGTACGGTTTCTTTCCTGTATGTATTCGAATATGTCCTACTAAATTTCCTTTTTGTGAAAAAGATTTCTCACAGTGTGTGCACTTGAACGGTTTCAATCCTTGATGTATTCGAAGATGTTCGGTTAAGGTTCCTTTTTCTGTAAACGTTTTCTCACAGTGTGTGCATTTGAACGGTTTCTCTCCTGTATGTATTCGAATATGTCCTACTAATTTTCCTTTTTGTGAAAAAGATTTATCACAGTATGCACACTTGAACTGTTTGATTCCCGCGTGTAGAAGGACATGTGTGTCTAAGTTTTCCTTTACTGTAAACGATTTGTCACAGTATTTGCAGTTGAACGGTCCGACTCCTGAATGTATTCGAAGATGTTTGGCTAAGACTCGTTTTTGTGTAAACGGTTTTTCACAGTTTTCACTTGTATACAGCATCTCCGTTGGGTGGATGGTAATATTTGATATTTTTGTCAATTTATGTGAAACAAAGTATTCACAGTATTCACAAATGAACGGTTTCAGTATTGTATATATATGAACATGTCTTGTCAACTGACGTTTTCTGTAAATGATTCTTCACAGTAGTCGCAATTGAATGGGTTTTGTTCCCTATGAGTATGAATATGTGTATGATATTTTTATTATGATTTAAATAGTTATGCTCGTAATCATATTCAATTAACTTTCTCTTTTTCGTAAATTAATTTTTATTACTGCCACTAATGCTCTTTGAATTGTGCTGTTGTTCATCAGGATTACACTCAATATAGTTGGTACTTTTGAGAAAACGTTATCTTCTTTTGAAATTTCTGTTTCCTGCTGAAAAAGAAATATATAAATTAATACTTCTATCAAATACATATATATACGTAACAGCTATATACATAACAGCTAGTTAGAAAAAATATAATTTCAATTCTTATATGCCTTCTGCGTAGCTCCTGGATTTTTGATTACTGACACGTCCTTTGGTTATCTTTTTTCTTTTTTATTATTTTGGCTTTTCAATTATCAAGATAATTTTCGAAATTGAAAATTATCTTAATTTTTCCGTAATTCAAACATTTTGTACTATAATACTTCTCATATCTCCGAAAAATTTTTAAATCTAGTCAATTATGTAAAGAAATAGTCTAAAATTTATATAAGTTTCGCGATAATTATCCTATACCACTTGAAGTTGGAAGACAATCATGGCCAAAATAGTAACTCTATTTCCATTGAAGTGGTGAAATCTTTTTAAGTGTTAAAAACTTGCAAACCCTGACAGCACAGATTGATCAAATTTTTATCAAATTTTGCGTAAATGATTTGCTTGATATTTAATCAAATATTGCGCCGCGTGGTATCCGCAAATTTGATCAAAGTGTGATCAAATCATAGTTTTTAATTTTTTACACATATTTTTTGTTTATTTTCTTACAAAATAATGTAATCAAATAATTAATGTAGGATCAACCGAGGTTAGAGTGACAATAAATGTCAAAGTTGAATTTAAAAGTAACATAAATTTTTTTTAAATGTTATTTATTCGTTTTTTTTGTTTGTTTTTATTCACATCTTTTATTCTCGAGAGATGCAGTTATAAGAATAAAATTTTTTGTTTGATTATCAACAATGATGAGTTTTATAATCTGTTTAAAAAATCACAATTTCCCCATGGTATGGAGTAATGTGTGACACTATGTGGGGTAATTGTAATTTTACGAATGATTAGGGTTCAAATTAAATTGTTAAGTATGACACACACGTATACTCTTAAAATAATCTCTAACTACAATTTTATTTAATTAATTAAATTCAACACATTTTTTGTACGACTAGTAACACATTATCTATATCGTAATATATCACATGTCAGATGAGACTGTCATTTAAAATATTTTTTCTTATAAATGTAATTAAATATTGTTCTTTTTTATTGCGATATATTTATATATATTTATTATTATATATTATTTTATTCATAATACTTATACTCTGATTTTGTAATGTCCCGACTTTTGAAACCAATCCACCAGTCATTTCCGAGTTGATTATTTTTAATCTCGTTTCAATGCCAAATTTATAATATATTCTTGTATTAAATTTAAAACTTCTGACTTACTTAAACTAAACCAATCACAATTACTCCTGCTTGTTTTATCACAATTACCCCATACGAGGAAAAATTAATGGGGAAATTGTAATTTACGATTAATTAGTTATATAATTCTTGAATAATTAAATGATGTTGATAGAAAATTACAGATGAACAAACCTCAAAATAACAATAATATTATTTGAAAACGTTTCATTCTTACGAAAAGCAACTTTGATATGAGCACATCAAACTTTATTAATTTATCTTATCCGTACCTCTTAATTTAATCTTGAAAAATATTTATCTGACATTACTTTTCAAAACAAAACTTTTATCCGGGGAACAAGAAAGGTTCTATTAATAAGAAACAAATAAATTTATATATATATTTCAATTCTTAATATATAAAAAATAAGTGTCACAATTACCCCGATATCACAATTACGTCAGTTGAACCTATAATATTTATTAATTTAATTGAATAATTTTTATTTTTTTTAATTTACAAAAAATTTGATGCTACATTTTTTATCTAAGTTCTATAAAAACATTTCAAGTTTTCAACATTATTTAACAATACTTATCATTAAGAATAAAAAGCATTTTGGAAAGACGCAAATAAAAAACATTCCGAATAAAGTAGAAGAATTCAGGATTAAATCATTAATAAAATTGAAGAATCAAAATGGCAAAACTTACAATTTAATATATTTTTGTTTACATTACTTTTACAACAAAATTATATTTTTAACATGTAAAATCTCATTCAAATGATACACTCAATTATGAAACATTTGTAGTTATATATTAAAGTAACGAAAGAAAATGTAATGGGCCAATTCGCGAAGTTAATAGCAAAGCCAGAGATACTTTAGCAGCAAATTTACAACCGTGTTAGGGTAGTCCAACAGAATCACACCAGATGAAGAACCTTTTAGCTCGAAGAAATATTATAAAGAGAATCTTCCTCCTGAATATAAGCAGTTTGAAAAGTTGAAAGTCAATGGATATACATATCGTACGAAATGCCAAAACAATTATGTTTATATTAACAATCAAGTTCACGTCATCAGGAACATTGTAAAACTCGACGATTCTTACTTTGTTAAAGTTAATAGATTCCGGAAAATGGACCCGTTTTATGATGTTGGAATTTCGTCTGAGGAAGTCGGAGTTTTCTTAGTTTCTTCTCTCAGCAAAAATACTGTCATGCGTCCGATAGAGGCAATAACAAATAAATGTTTCTCGATTCCGTTTTCAGTAGTATATAATCCAAATGAGCCAATTGATATGGGTTCATCAGATGATGAATTAGCGTTCGACGAACATAAGAAAAGTTATATATGTGTATTAATGTAATTACATCTGAAACGATAAATTTGTATGCATATGTATATATATATATATATCTGTAATTAATTATATATATATGTAATTAATTCAGTCAAATTGAATAAACATTTTAAATTATTCATGTAATGTAGACAACCATTTTTAAAATAAATTTCACTTTTCATCAAATTTAAATCAATTCAATCAAATTCTTCTGCTTTTAAATAACAAATAATGGTTTCATGAGATTTTATATCTTAAAAATATACTTTCATTGTATTTTGACATGTGTATTTTGCTTTTCTAACAAAACTTATGATAATGATTATTATGAATCATCATCCGTTAGTTTTGTTAGTAATATATATATATATTAATATATTATTATTGTTATTGTTAATTTATGATTGGAATTCAGATTGAAGCATTCGTTTTTTCTTTTTTAATTCATTATGAATTAAACCGGTTATAATTATACATTTTCTTCTTAAATTACGTTTACATATTATTTATTTTAAAAAATCTGTTAATATCTTTAATACAATTTCAATTTCAATATATATATTAAAAAGCATTGTAATTTCGTTCTTCTCATGATACAGTTACATGGGAATTTTCTTTAGTATTGATGTATTTACATCTCGATTTTGAGGTTAGAACGCAATAATTTAAAATAATACTTAGATAGTATGAGTTGTAATTGTAATTAAGTACCATGTAATTATTTCAATTCCAATGTAAAGTAAATGCATGTATTCATATCTCTTTCATACTAATTAATAAAAAAATGTTGTACTTACTTATTTTCCTGCAACTGAAATTAGTTGACAATGCCAATATAAAGACGAAATATCAATACTACCAGGTCACATGAATTTAAATGCATCGCATTAACGTTCAACGTGTAAAGGCGCGTTTTCGCTACCCAGCGACGTGAATTTGGGTTTAACTACACCCAGCGCAAGATGTCGCTGGGTGTAATTATGGTTGCGCGACAGAGCATAATTGGACGTGGTTCAGTGTATCATTAATACATATTTTAAACACATCCTGTCGTCCCGATGAGGTCCTACGCATTGCATAACCTCTCTTTCTAACCTATAGTGTTGCGCACTCGTAACTACGCTTGAGAATTGGGACCACTAATATGTCCTGTGACTGTCATAGGCCATGGGTTCCCAATAATGCTGAAGACATGGTGATAGAGCATGATATACTTTTTATCTACACATGACTGGCCGGATAAAATTAGAAAACTCTAGTCATGTTTTGTAGTTCAATTACAGTCATGGAGATATGAGACATACCATTTTCCGTGTAGCACCTCATTTACAAAAGATATGTATAACGTCAAACTCTATTGGAGTTGAGGAAAGTTTATTAGTCACATTAAGGTAATTATATAATTTATTTATTCTGAATCTACACTCTTAGAAATATTGTTTAAAATTAATAGGAATTCTTTTAACATAGTATCCCTATGAAAGCTACTTTTAGATAAAGTGGATTTTTTTATATCATTGGATTGCAAATTTGATATACTTTTAAGTTATGTAAAGAAAAACGTAGGTCAACGATCATTTAAGTGAGATATTTCAAGTTATTTGTCAATTTAATTACATAAGATAAAAAAGGAAGGCAATATAAAAAACAAGTATATTGATTAATTTATACTAGTAAACGAGTAGATATTGATACGAAAAACATTTTTTTCATTAGAAAAACATTTTTAAATTCTGGCAAAAATGTAAAAAACATACCTTAACGACTATTTAAAAAAGATATTTGCAAATATAAATACATTTCGACTCTACGGAAGACATTTTGACAGATATTGTCAAATTAAAATAATTATTAAAGTAATTGAACAACTATTCTTTACATATTATATGAAACTGTACATAAGTTTTATTTTTTTTAGAGTCTTTTTTATATGTTACAAATTCATGGTATTGAAAAATATATTTTGGATATTAATTTGACTAGCACAAGTAGGGATACTACCTTAATTTTAAAGGATTTTCCTTCCAATAATTTGACAAGAGGGAATAATTTTTAAGTAAAACGATTTTTGTTTGAAAATTTAAAATTTTGTATTCCTTTTGCGTTAAAACCATTATTTCATTTCACTTTATTTCATTTATTACAATATCCAGCGGTACAAACCATTACAGGATAATATATAACATGAGACTCATAAATTGATAGACAATAAAGATTTTAACATATTTTGTAACTCTTCTCGCAAAATTAAAAAATTATGTTTTTATTTTGAATGATTTTATAATATACATTAAATTGAAAGTATTTTAAAATACATTTATACAAAATGAAGTGTGACTATAATTATAATCTTAAAAATAAATATTAAAAAATATTATCAAATCGGTTTTTAAATCAAACCACGTTTTTGTAATGCAAAGAAACACCACTGTAATCATTTATTTGTAGGTTAGAAACTCAGTTATGCCTCATGCCCAAAACTAAACAAACAATCTAATTTCAACGAGACGTAGAACCGTGCAACAAAATTGTATACAATATGTCCTTCTGTATATCGTGGAATGAGAAAATAACACAAATCTTTTTCAAAATATTATATTTAACATTAATCATTTAATACACCATCAAATTCCATACTCTTGCTAGTAGAGGTATTCATACTAAGCTCAAAACGGTATATTTAACAGTTAGATTAAAATAATTTATGTTTCTGAATACATCATTTTATATAAAAGTTATATCTCTTTTCATTTAAGACGACTTAATTTTAAATTTAGATTATTCATTTAACAATTAGCGGAAAGGAATTAAAACGACAATTATTTCACAGAAAGTAGATAATTTCTAAGAATGTAATAAACGGGATATTTAACATAAGACATAAAATACCCATAATATGGAATATTTGCAATACGATCGTAAGATCTAATTATATATATATATATGTAACAATAATAATAGTCATAACGGTCATAACATTTTATCGAAATTTTTGATAAATTTGGCAATGAATATTGTATACATTTATATTAATTATAATATAAAATGTGCATTCTAAATTAAATTTATAAAATACACTTTTTTAAATATTACATTTCATTTGTAAGTTAATTTACATTTTATAATACCATTTCATATGCAAATTATGCTTCTTAGTAATATTAACGTCCTCTCAATATAAAGATTCGACTGAATTTACTTATATATCTAACATTATAATATTTTAATGATAATATTTAAAAAGAAGATGTCTTCTTTTATATTTTCGTCAATATTATAACATGATTTTTATTGTAATGAGTAGAGCAGAGTTCTGAGTTAAATGGGAGGATATTAGTATGCGTGAGAATGTACTTCTAAACTATTTACAGATTGCTCTGAGCGTTGCAAAGTTTTTAAAATAATTTATTTAAGAAATGAAATAAGTAATAACAACTTTGGACTTTATAATGCCATTATATACAGATTTCTTGCAAGTGGCGATTCATTATCGTCTTTCAGCAATTCCTTCGTAATTGATAAAATTAATATGGCTGACATAATTTTGGAAACATGTACAGCTTTGCGGTCCATCTTAAGTCCAGTTTTGTTGAAAATTCCAGATGAAAAAGAATGGACACAAATAGACAAAGGATTCCGCACAAAATGGAATTTCCCAAATTTTATATTAGCTTTAGACAGAAAGCATGTAGCCATACAGGTACATAACAAATAATTTTGTAGATTCTACCCATATGTCAACTTAGGTATTTCACTTTAACAATGTTATTAATATTTATTAATTAAAGTGTTCTTTTCTTTTTATTATAAAGGTACCCACAGTATTGTGCTATTAGAAGCATGTGAAGCAAATTTTTGTTTCCATCTTGATTAAATCAGAGGATGCGGAAGACATAGTGACGGTGGAATATTACAACGTTCTTCAATCGGCAAAAAACTAGCCAACAATGAATTAAATATCCCACCACCTAAATAGATCAGTCCAGGATGTTCTGCCTTATTGCATGTTATTATCGTAGATGAAGCCTTCCTATTGACAAATTATATCATGTGATCATTCCTTGGAAAAAATGGCTTACAGAAGAAACAACGAATGTTTAACTATCGTTTGTTTGAAGCTCGACAAACGATTGAGGATGCTTTTGGAATTCTGGCTTCTGAATTCAGAATATTTCGAAGAACAATCCTAAATTTTTGCACAATTTTTAAAACAACATATGTAGCGAAGAGATGAAGGATATAACGTATTTTTCAGAATCTGAAATAATTTTTGGTGAACAAAATATAACAAATGTGGAATATCTTGCGGAAAAAGTATAGTATCAGTAGACACGCAGCAACAATTCGCGAGGAAAATATATACGATATAAAATATTTCATTGAAAATAATATTCTTCCATGGCAATTCGATGACATTCAATAATTCTTGTATTTATAATGTAATTAATGGTAACATATGTCATTAATGGTATGTAAATAATATTTATTATAAGATTACATCTATGATTGTTAGAGGAATACTGTCTTCATTCCAAAAATTACATAAATCCGTCAGCAACATCAGCATTACAAGTTCGTTATACAATTTTTCATTAAAATCTTTCTTGAAAAAAATGTT
>JABFPP010000024.1:0-19894 GCA_022817365.1 Mallateleia sp. ZL-2020
AAATTAAGCGAATAAATGAGTAAAGAAATAACTGAATAAAAAAATCGAATAATTATAATAAGAAGAAATTCTATCGTTATAAGGGAACGAACGTGAAGTAACAAGAACCGAATGATAATCTATAGCGCGGCAAATAAAATTCAGATGGAAACTAATTACATTTATATCAAAATATGCCAGCGAGGCCGCGGTTAAGAAACAATCTTAAAATCTATTTAGGAACCTGACTACTATGCGGTTGCCCTACGAAGCCATCCTAGACGACCAGCCCTAACGGAACACTATCATCGAATTGATATCGATTCGATATCGACAGTAGTATCGATTCGATGTCGATTTGATGTCGCGGTTATATTGATTTGATATCAAAATGATATATGAATGTCCGTTCAAATGATGTCGATTTGATATCAATGGCTCGATATCGAATCAATATGAATACAATATAAGAGTAATATTAATTCAATATCGATGGAACAACATTGAAAAAACATCGATTTAATGTTTTGTGCATATTTATTCAATATTGATGATTCGATATCAATGCAATATCCAAACAATATTCACTAAATACTAGAAATTAAATATTAAAAAAATGATTTACTTGAATTATCCATATTAATTCCACATCGATAACATAAAATAAGTTAAGAATTTAAACCGTTATAATTTATCGTTTATATTTTACTTGAAATATTAATTTTAATTCCAAAAAATGACAATTCCAAATTTTTTGAGTCTCCGAATATAAATTAAGAAGCAGTGTATATGATATTGAGTGTTTACACCGTTTGTTAATTCATATTAAGACATTCCGAAAAATAACGGAATAACGCTAGCAAAAACGCACCCTATATGTATAAATAATATTATAAGTAAGCAAAAGGTAAGCAACATATTTTAAGGAGTGTATAATAAATTCACACAAAATCGACAAAGTATGTTTATTTGATTTTATTAAAATTCTTATTAAAACTTTATTTGAGAAATAATTCTTAATACAATGTAGTGATTAATACTATATGTCATCATTCCGCATCTTCATTATTACATCTTTGGTTACGTCGTCGCCATTTCGCTTGGATTAACCAATTAGTGATTATTTTTTCAACTTCGTTGCGTTTTGGAGCATCACTGTGCTGACATACGACATCTGAAAATAAATATATTTTTGATAATTAGTTTAAATAATCAGTGTCACGCATTATTGTAGCAGTATAAGCTCATAACATTCTATTAAATCGTTGAATCTGAGTCAAATTTAATAGTTTCTTTTATTACTAATATAAATTGAATTGAGATTTTGAACGGATGGGACGTGTTTGATGTCGTATAATGAAGAAGATGTAAAACAATGAGAAAAATCAGTAAAATTACTCTAAAAATGTCATTAAAATGATTCTAGTGGATTTCTAAAAGTTTTTCTGACAATGAGATATTAAGGAGATATTAATGAGATATCAGTGGCTGATCAACTCCTATTTTTAAATACTTGCTCCAAAATGATTTTTCGTTAATATCTTCATTATGAGCGAATATTTTGCCATAGAAACATATTAGGCGATTCTTTGAATACATTCGAACTTTTTTATCAAAAGTTTATCGGTAAAATATATATGTGCATTGAGATTTTTTACACCGCGTTTTTGATTATGATTTTATAACCTAAGAAGTGTGAATAAAAACGCGATAGAAAAAATCTCCATGCGCATATATATTTTATCAATAAATTTTTGATAAAAATGTTCGAATACATTCAAAGAATCGGATAATATATTTTTATGGCAAAATGTTCGCTCATAATGAAGATATTAATGAAAATCATTTTGGAGCAGGTGTTTAAAAATAAGAGTTCGTCAGCCACTGATATTTCCCCTTAAAAATTAATTTTTTGTAAGACTATATTAGTATATTATACTCGTGAAATAGAAGTTCGAAATTTTTAATCTTAAGCCTTAAAAAATCATATACCCACTATACGATTCTTGTTTCTACTATATGCCAACAAATCTACGAAAATTACTAAAAGCATATGAAATATTCTAAAATAATTTTCACTTTTTGTACATGAGTTTGCAGGCTAATTTTCATACAAATAATTTGTCAGCGTATGTAACTAAATAATCAGCTTTCCATGTAATTGAGGTCAATTGTATAAATAAAAATTAAGAAGTCAAAAAAAGAAATAAAAATAAATATGTAATAATAAACATATATAAGTCAATAGAATAATTACCAATTACGATTTTCATGAGTTTATTTTCAGCTAGAGATTTCTTGTTATTTCTGCTCAAGCCTTTCAAGCAGTATTTTTTAGCAAGTTCATCTGTCATAGTTATCCTCATAAGATAACGAGTGTACTCTGCATAAGTAGTTCCACCGTAAGTATTTAAATACTGCCTCTAAATAACACAAAATAACACATTTTCAATGATCGGTAAAATATTCATTAGATATACAATTTCAAAAAACTTACTATTTTCTTTCGCCATTTCTTTTCTATCAACAAATGTTCCACTTGTTTTATGTGTCTTTTCTTACGCATTGGGAACAGAGTTTGAACATCCTCATCACCTGATTCGTCATCATTTGCTTGGCTCTTTCTCTGATTAGTAAGTTCGACCAGCATATTAAATCCGTGCTTCAAATTGACAAGTTCTTGTCCAAAATAATTCAGCCGACCGAGGACACCTATTTCAAAAATAATAATAAATCCATTTCATAGCAATATTGATAATATTTATAACAGTTTAAATTATATGAAGCCTTACTAGATGTTTGTTCCTGGGAATCACTTTTATTTTCTTGTATTCTTCTTGCATTTCGAACTGCTTCTATTAAAAATAAGAGAGAAAATAGTTACTATTGTTACTTATAACCAGTGCCTATATTTAAAATATTTATAAATATAATAATTAAAAACGTTTAAATAAAAGCACCACAGCAAAAGAAATGTTAAAATTGAAATCAGAATGTTTGAATTCCGTTTTTCTGCATTTCGGAATTCAAATAGATTTCAGTAAATCGAAGAAAATGTTCTAATTATGTAATCAGAATTTTATATATAAAATATTGAATCTAGATCAGTGTACTAGGATTCCGAAGAATCGAAAGATAAAAATATTAAAGTGTAATTTCTGTGTGAAATCAACGTGCCTTTGAATACGTTTAGTATTCTAAATAAATGTTTTATAATTACTACTTTTATAAATTGTAGAAACATAATTCTCTGAGAACTTCGAATTTGTATATAACATAAACATTTGTGTTGATATTCAGGAGCCGAATTTCGAACGGCTGAACACGACTTCAGTCGCGTACAAAGTTGTATGAAGTATATAAACACAGTAATTGAGGTTAAACACAATTAACCTTATCGATCTAATTACTTTTTAAGAAGTTTTATCAAAATTTTATTTCAAAAATAATACTTATTCTTAAAAATGGAAGTTTTCGTCACATTTGCTCACATATATTTACGAGTTTCTTTTATGAATGATCAAAGCAAAAAAATCATATGATTATATAATATATTTTAATTAATATTACTGCATGAATTAATGTTGGTAGGCAGTCTATCTACATTGAGTTCAAGATCTCCACTCTTCTGCTGGATCGCAACTTCCTGATTAGCTTCTGCAAATAAATTATTATTATTAGTTAAGTGAGAAAGGAAGATTTTTAATGCTCGATTTGAAAGAGGCACCAACTTACATTACTTGAGAATCTTTCTAACAACATTTAATTGATTTCTACTTCGATTTCTATTTCTATTCTATTTCTATTGATTTCTATTTCTATTTCTAAATAGTTAAACAGAAATAATGGTTAAATAATGAAACACTTATATAGCTCAACAATTTGAACATTTCAAGCTTCAATCTTGTAAGTTTTTTTCTACATGCGATACATAAATATCGATAAATTTAAATCTGATTAAAATACATGGCCAATTCATTTATGTTGGAAAACAAACACTAGAACGAGCAGAGATATATGTTATTTGACGTTATTTTTTAGTTGGATCAACAAATACAAAACTGTTAACATACAATGCTGGCACTGCATTAAAACGATTTTATTATATTCTGACATTTTTCAATCTTGATGGATCTTATTTTATTACTCACAAATAAAATTTGTTTAAAACTCTGCAAACTTATTTTTTGGTATCTCTTTCATAAACGACCAATAGGAATTACTTGTTGTATTCGAAATAATATATAATTACGTAAATTAAGGTTGGTAGGATTTCTATCCATATGAATTTCTGAATCCACGGCAACTTGCTCGACCTGAGTGTTCTGATTAACTCCTACAAATAAATAATCTTGACGTTATTTAAGTCATGTATAAATTCTAAATTTTTAATAAAATAATTGTTTTATATTAAATTATACATGTATTTCTTCACAATTATGGAATGTATTATTTCGTATTAAAGTTTACTTACTATTTTGTATGAATTCATTTGATGGTGCAGGTGGGTTATCGAGTGTAGGAATGTTTGGTGGAAATGTGGGAGTATTGTTATTTTGTCTGTTATTAACTTTTTTCTTTCTTCTTTTAGTTGAATTTTGTTCATCCTCAGAATCGATAACTTTTTTTGCTCTGTGTTTTCTTCCCTTTCTTCTAGTATCTGAATCAGCACTGAAGTCAGATATAAGCTCTGCTTCTCGCAGTTCTTTTCGTGCAGTATCCAAATTATCTGACAACATTAATGTTATAAAATTGTAGTAAAGAAAAAATACATACAATATCCATTAATTTACACTGACGAAATTTCACACATAATTTTGCATCAATCTATTTTTTGCGCAGAACACAACTCAGCAGATTTTTGTATTTAGTATTGAGGAGACATCCCAGTGAAAAATGGGAAAAATCAATGGATAAAACGAAAAAAATTGTTTTCACATAATTCAACTTTTCTTTCACGTTGTGAAATTCGTTTTTTGAAAAAAAATGTATAAACAATATTATTTCAACTTTTTCAGCAGAAACATGTATGCGAAAATATACAAGTCTAAATATTAAACGCATTTTTTTAAAATTCTATTTTTCCATTTTTTTAAACTTCGAAATGAGTTGCGTGCAGCAATTTTTAGTGGATTTAGCTCTAATTTTTTTTAATGTTCGGGAGACCAAGGAGAACAAATTGTAAAAACAGATTTTTCATATTTATCTACAAAAAAAAGTTATGAACAATTAAATGAAAAAAAGAAAAGATTAAAATTGGAACATTTTTTCATTTAATTGTTGATAATTTTTTTTGTTGATAATTATCAAAAATCTGTCTTTAGAATTTGTTTTCCTTGGTCTTCTAAACATGAAAAAAAATTAGAGCAAAATCCATTGAGGATTGCGGTATGCAGCTCTTGTCAAACATAGCCTATTTCTTAATAGTTATTAACAAATAGCATAAACAATTCATTATTTTTGCTATTTTTTATACATTATCTTGATTAAATTTACTAAGAGAATTACAATCGATCCATTATCAACGATTTTAGCATTTTCACTGGGACGGACGTCTCCTTAAAATAAATCCTACGATTGGTAAAAAAACTGAACCAAATAGTGTTACAATTCTTGCATCCAAATTTTGATTTTTTAACTATTATAATATAAATGAAAACATTTCATTACCTCAATCTAAAAATGTAATGCCTGAATAACAATCATAAAAATGAAAGTTCATTAGGTTTTACTTTATAATATAATATATAAACACCTTGATAAATTATAATAATTTATAGAAATTGTTAGATTAAACCAAATTAAATTAGTTAAAATAGATTAATTATAGAAATAGTTTCTAATCTGATTCAATTTTATTTACATATGCTAAAATAAGTGTTGAACATGAACAAATAAAACAGATATTAAAACAATACCATAAGTTCTAAGACATTTAATGATTTTGTATTCAGCCCATTCAGCACATGGTTCTTGTAAGGATTTAACGTAGTTAATGAATTCCTCTGCTGTTTCATATGGTGGAGTTTTACACATGTTGGTTTCAAAATTGATCCAAATCATTGGAACTACTTCTATCTCTTTGTTTTCGAATTCAAGTAAGGCGTATAGGTGATTTTCCTCAATAAAAACTGGGTCCATGATGTATTTCCTGAAAACAACTGGATGGATTCTTAAGTTTAACAAAAATGAAATTTAAATTAACTTTATTTTTAACATTATTTAAATTAATATATTATTAACTATCGTAGTTATCAATATTAATTAACCCCCAACAGTAGTGTAGTAGTAGTAGTGGGCCTGGCAACAGTAATTAGTCTGAGAAATAAAGACACGAAAGTGTGGTTTATATACACAAGACTAAGAGGATAGCAAAAAATGTTTAACCAATTGAAGGTTAATTTAGTTAAAAAATAAAATATTAAATTTCATCTTAATTTCACAAAAAAATTATCTTTTAATTACAAAATTGATTTTGCTTAAATTTAATTCAAATTTAATATTAAGAAATATTTTGTGTAAAAATACTGTGAAATGAAAACGAAATCGTCATGCTTAAACAATTAAGGTTTTCAATAGAATAATTTTTATTAAGTAAAAACATTTCATTAATTTGTTGACTCGATTAGTCTACTCTATTAGATGCATATATTCAAAGAAATTATAATGCATTTTGGGTAATTACCGACGTCCAGAAACAATATTAATAAAAAAATATGTTTTAAATATAAAGTCTTAAAAAATCAAGAAATTAAATTCACTTCATTTTATGCAATTACTGTGTTATTTTATATAAAATGGACTATTTTTCAATGCTAAATTCTGAAATATGCATTATTTTTTATGAATTATTATGATTCAGATGCATCAGTATTTGCTCTTAAATTATCATTTTTATTCATGATGAATACAAAAATCATTTTAATTAATAAAATTTTGTATAAATAGGTTTATGTATATCTTGCACGAATTGGGGTACAAGATACATTAATTGAAAAAGCTGTAAGTTATCTGCAATAAAAATTTTTATCAGAAAACGAACATTTTCACAAATAACTTTAGAATTAAAATTGAGAAAGAAAATACTTATTACATAAGTATTGTATATAGAAAATTTCAATATGTAAGTCTTTAATGATAAAAAATTACAATCATAGATAGAGAATGAAAGAGCGAATAACTACGAAAAATTAATCTAAATTTTGTTTCCAAAAACCAACGAAAAGTTCTAATCAATTGGTTGCTACCAATATTTGCGAAATGTCAATCGCTTTTCTAAAGTGAAATCAAAATATTTTTCATATAAAATTCGAAAAAACACTGATTGTCATTAAAAACATGTGTTCAACTTTTGGAAAGACTTATAACATTGTAATTATTGTTATTATTATGTATTTATTATTACAATTTTAATTTAATATAATAAGATTAAATAATTTTTATATATTTTGTTATAATTATTTCTTTACGTTTATCGATACATTTATTATTACTTTTAAATTGTAATAAATATATATGTTCAAGTAATTTTAAAACTTCAACAGATAATTTCAGTACGTTCAAAACTAGATATTTTTCGTGTATTTATATTTGGAAGAAAATGTTTTATTTCAAAATGTATTTGTTATAATAATATTTAAAATGCGTTTTTATAGAATGTACAGCCGAGTAAAATCTTTTGAAATAAATAATTGATCAAAACATACCTTATAAAAAATGTTTAACAAAATTCTTTTTATAACAAAAAGTTTGAAACAAACGTGCGGGGACTTGACCGACTATTAGGTCGTAAACATTAGAAATACTACGCCTCTGCCGGCCGAAATTCAAACAATAACAACAACGTTAATTAGGAATGAAAATAAACAAACGAACGCGAACGCCGTCGGTTGACGCGGGCACAGTATAGTAAATACGCTGCCAATGCGTTACTACATGCACGATTGGTTAATTTGAAATGTGATCAGAAATTAATCTTTTAGTGCATCTGTAATATGTAATGTTTCTTTGGAAATAGTCACTGCTATTAATAATGTGTTACACCATCAATATAAATACTAAATTTTAACGGAAAATAAAACAAATTTGAGATATTATACATAAATGTTTATAATACGAATATGTAAGTAAGATCATTTTTAGGTTTTATATTTTATTTCGATTATACATTATGCAAATAAAATTGAATATCTTGTTTTATGTTAATTTATTTTGGATACAAAAACAATAAATTTTATGTTGTTTATTTCAATATTATATTTGTAACTTTGTCTATATATTTGTATAATCTATTATAAATATAAATTATATTTATTACAATCGTTCTTTAGTTCTTTTTTCTTTTTACAGGTTATGTCTAGGATAAAAAGCTAACAAAACTAATACCATATTCCAAAAAAAATCAACTATATTTAGGTTAGATTGTTTATAAATTATTAAGTAAGTAATTTTTATTATCTTCTTTGAAATACATTCTTTTTAATTTGATAAAAATGTTCAAAACAAATTTAATTTTTACAAAAGGACTATGCATATTTACAAATAAATAAAACTAAAATTAATATATATAATTTATATGTCAAGTATATATACAAAAAATATCTGTAGAGACAGGAACTAGTGAATTATTTATGTTGACATTTCGAAATGAATTTTTATTTCTTCTTCAACAATATTTTTATTTCAACATATAAATTTTAGTTGTTCCAATTTCGTAATTAATTTTAATGATGTATTGCAATTGAATGTAATCAATTACATTTTTTATCTTTAATGATATATTGCAATTTAAACTAATCAATTACAATATATCATTAAAAATTTATTGAGAAATTGGAATAACTAAAATATATGTTAAACTAAACTATTAAAATATACGTTTAAATAAAAATATTCTGAAAAAGAAATAAACATTCATTTCGAAACGTCAACATAACCTCCAAATAATTCACTAGTTCCTGAGAGGCCTTAGATAAATATCTATATTTGACACATAAATTTGAAAGGGACACTACATTAATACAATCTGAAAAATATATAATTTATAATTATAAATCAATTTAATGTTCCTTTAAAATTAAATTATTCACATTGATAAATTAATTGTTGTATTTCGGTAAATTTATTTAATTCAATTGTGTTGTATTTGTCATTTTTCTTAATGAAATGTAATACATTAAAATGATACTGAATAAGTATTTAATAATTTATAAACAAATATGAAATATATTATTTATAAAAATTTAAACAATATTGCTAAAAATTCCAAAAATGTAATAAACTTATTATTTGTAAAATTTTACGTATTTTTAAGAAAAATACCAAGCTTTTCTTTTGTCAGAATTTTTCATACTCGTAATATTACGTCTGAAAAATTCTAAGAAACTCTATAAAGTGGAACATTTCAGACTTTTTGAGACAATTTTTTAGAGTTTTCTTGTAGAACTTTTCAGAATTTTTTTCCAAGAAATATTTCTACAAGGATAATGACTTGTTTTTTTTTTTTTTTTTTTTAATTTTTACAATCATATTACACTGAGAAAAAATATCAGGAAAAATTACTGTTAAAAACAGTAATGGAGGGATATTGATCGCTTTGCCGAAAAATTACTGTTTTTTAAAGGAAACGATTACTGTTTTAAAAGTGAATGTTCGGTTTTTTGCAGCAAATTTTCGTAGAAAGCGTTAAATGTCCCTGCACTATAGTTTTTAACAGTATTTTTCTGATATTTTTTAATCAGTGTACTTTACCAATGTCAATCTTTGTTCAGGCTGATTATACGCTAAAAAATTATATTTAGGGATATGCGAATAATACGGCCTTTTTTATATTTTGAGAAACAAAAGTCATTTTAAGAAAAACATTATTGATGATGAAACAATTTTTTTTGATAATTTTGATCATCGTTATAGTAAATATAAATCTTTTTTATTTCAAGTAGTGAAGAATTAACCTTGATATGATTTTTTTGATCGAGTTATTGCGTTTTTAAATAAACACTGCATTTCCAGTAATAATTATTTATTATTAATTATTATAATATCTCTAATAGCAAGGAATCTTTCTGAAATGTAACAAAAATATTTTTTTTCATACCAACGAATCTTCTAGAAATATTTTAATATCCTGGTACAAAAATATTTTAAAAACATTTCTAAAAAATATTTTTGAAAATATTTCTGGCATATTTTCAGAGTATTTAAAAATATTTCTGGTACGTTCTTAGAATATTAAAAAATATTTTTTATCATTTCGAAAACGTAAAACAATTTTAATTTTTAACATTGCTTGAAATGTTTTAAACATGTTTTTAAGACATATATAACAATTTAAATTTTTTAAGATTTTAAAATGTACCAAAAATATTTTAAAATATTATGAGAATGTACCAAAAGTATTTTCAGAAAATACAGAATTCCTCCAAGATGTTATATTACTCGACCTGGTGCACAGGTGTACCCTGGGTGTAAGCGTACACACCGAAAACAACCTCGGTACATCGAGGATTACAAAAATAATTGAATTCTTCGGGGTTGTTTTATTAATCTACCTGATGCACCCTGGGTGTACTGTAGGAGTACCCTGGGTGTAAGCATATGTACTGAAAACACCACCTTTTTCTTTTACAACTCATTTTTTTATTATTATTATTACATTAAATATATATACAACAACATTACAACAAGTTTCATAAGATTTCATAAAGCAAAAATTTGTTATGATTTTTCACAACGATTCTTAAATGTATAATTGTTATTACGTATTGTGAAAAAACACAATGTTTCAAATTTAGTTATGGGAAATTATATATGATTTCATAAAAGAGGATTCTATCATGAATTTTTATTTCATATTGTGACAAAACACAATGATACACAATATGTTGTGTGAAATTTCATAGGAATTCATAAATTACACGTTCGTTACGATTTTTCACAGGAATTCGTGAAAAGTAGAATTTTTATTTCGTACAGTGAAAAAACATAATAATTCTCAAAAAGTTACTTATTAAATCTTCTAACAGTTCATAAAACATTCCGTCTGTGATTTATTACAGCAATTCATAAGAAGAATAATTTACAGTTCTTCTTGTGAAATATCATACAAATTCCTAACATTCTATTTAAGAAATATCACAAAGTTGTGAGATTATTCTGTAGCCAATATCATAGATATTCATAAAAATTTTTTTTGTTAATCACTATGAAACTTTAACCAGGGTAGCACAATATTTGCCCAATACCCTCACAAATATGAAAAAAATACGTTACAAGCTTTACCAGTTTGAAGACATAGTTACAATTATAGTTTTTTCGTTTACAGATTATGCTCTCCGGAGTTAGTTTCGTCGGTAATAATTTGATAATCAATACTATAAATTAGTCTATAAGGGAACATTTTAATGATGATTATACTATTATATCTTGTAAATTTTCTATTTATTATTCCATGAACGACCAAAAGATAGAAAATTTGGCGCGAACTTTAAACTATGTTGTCTTGTTAGGGAGAGGTGCGACTAGAATAGTTAAAATCTGCAATTTCCAACCAAATTAGGTGATTGTTTGATATTTTGTCAATCATGAGTTAAACAAGCAGAAAACCAGTAAAAATTCTCCTCCAAAAAAGTTTCTTCCCCATTGTTTGGACAAAAATGGACGAAAAATGGTAAATTGAACACTGTTTTTTTCACTCAGTTTTCAATAGATTTACTTGAAGTTTTATTCAGTTATTCTTCAAAGTATAAGAATCAAATTCAGTAGACGGATTTTTAATTTTTCAATTTGTTGGGAAGTTATGCTTATTTGAAAGAAAGACTGAGCGAAATAGGTTATTTCGAGGTTAGTTTCCGGTACTTTTAATATTTGATGTGACGTAATTTGTTTATAATCAAAGTAGTAAAAAATCTGTATTACAAAATTTTTTATTTTACTTTAGAGAAGAACTGAACAAAGTTTCAAATGAATCGGATGTAAAATAAGCGAGAAAAATTAATATTTGTGTAAGAAAATATTGAAAACAAGTTTCCGAGATAATCGCATTTAAAAAAAGTTACACAATGTTTTTTTCAGTTTATTTTAAATTTATTATTAATTATTATAAACTTTTCTTAGTTATAAAAAAAGTTCATAATTTGTAATGATGTATACAGTAATATACACATTTTTTCTGTTAAAATTTATAATGAAGTGATGAAACAAATATAAATTAGAAACGTTAAAGTACAAACCTGGGGTGTACTTTAGGTTAACGGGACCAGACATATGAGTAATATTTTGATTAAAAAAAAATCATTAAAAATATTGCACTCAATTTTTGTGTGTTTTTGTCATCACAGTATTTAATTTCCTGTTACAGGAAACTTTTGATTTTTACCTTGATATCTAAAAGAGCAGACTTCATTGCACGGAGATACATAATATGTGTACAATTTTTTCTCTTTTTCGGTAGTAAGAATATAGTGTAAAATTGACGCGAAATTTGCTGAAACAAATTTGCTGCCTAACTTTGGATCTCGGAAACTTGTTTTCAATATTTTCTTACACAAATATAAATTTTTCTCGCTTGTTTTCCATCCGAATCATTTGAAACTTTGCACAGTTCTTCTCTAAAGTAAAATAAAGATTTTTGTGATACAGATTTTTTATTACTTTGATTATAAACAAATTACGTCACATCATACATTAAAAGTACCGGAAACTAACCTCGAAATAACCTATTTCGCATCAGTCTTTCTTTCAAACAAGCATAACTTCCGAACAAATTGAAAAAACAAAAATCTGCCTACAAAATTTGATTCTTATACTTTGAAGAATAACTGCATAAAACTTCAAGTAAATCTATTGAAAATTGAATGAAAAAAACAGTGTTCAGTTTACCATTTTTTCGTCCATTTTTGTCAAAACAAGGGGGGAGAAACTTTGATGGAGGAGAAATTTTACTGGTTTTCTGATTATTGTATTCATGATTTACAAAATATTGAACAATCAGGTAATTTGATTGGACATTACAGATTTTAGCTATTCTAGTCGCACCTCTCCCTAACAGGACAACATAGTTTAAAGTTTGCGCCAAATTTTCTATCTTTTGGGCATTTATGGAATAATAAATAGAAAATTTGCAAGATATAATAGAATAATCATCATTAAAATGTTCCCTTATTATCTATTTTAATGTTTTGATTATCAAATTATTACCGATGAAACTGACTCCGGAGACTGTACGCTGTAAACAAAAAACTATAATTGTAACTATGTCTCCAATCTGGTAATGCTTGAATTGTATTTTTTCTTATTTGTGAAGGTATTGGGCAAATATTATGCTAGGTTTCAAAAGTGTACCATCAAAATAATTTTTTTATGCTTTTAGAACCGCTAAAAGCCAACTTTTTGTTGATTTCGTCATATAACACATAAAACGACAAAAAACTTTTTTCGAGGGGTTGTCTTTGGGGGGTCGAAATTTTGTAGGGGTTGAAGAAAACATTGTTTGAATAAAACGCGCTGTTATATTAAAGAGAATAAACAAAATTTTTACTAGGGGTGATTTTGAAGGGTAGTTAAACTTTTATAGAATGAAAAAAACATTTTTTGAAAAAAGCAGGCTCAATTTCGAAATTCTATTTAACTATTTAGGCCCGGCTACCAGATCGCGTTGCAAGAAAAATTTGAAACTTAACTGACATTCTAAAATGATTATAAAACAATCGAAAAAATCATTTCTGAACGCTCAGAATACGTATGGTGAATATTTTAGAATGTTGCAATATTGCAACATTCGGTATTAAATGATAAAGAAAAATTAAAACAACAGCAAATGAACAAAATAACATTTTATATTTAAATATATATTTTATATATCGAATTCAATTCAATCATCATCATATCATAATTCAAAGTATTATTTTGGACATATAACTTCTTTATTGTACGTATGCGGAACTAGTTTGCCGTATTAAAATTTGCTTTTCTGGGTGAGACATAAATATATTTGGAACTTTATACACGATACACTTGTTATCGCAGTTTTGCATTGCCGACAATTACCTTTGTCATTGTTTGGCAAAATCTCAGGAATATACCCTTTTGTATTCATTCGTTTAACATCGGTCGGATTCGAAACCATTGAAGAAGGACGGCAAGATATAACAACCGGTGACCGGGTTGAGGTTATAACTGTAAGTTCTCGACTTGCTGATGGAACACAAAGTTCTGGTGTAGTGTGTCCAATGTTTTTGTTCGCTTAAATGACATAAAAGAGCCTAAACTGAAAATCATTTAATTCTGAAAAAATTAAATGATAATTTTTCCAGAATTAATAAAATTTTTTATCCTATACGACTGAATGTTACAATACAGCAACATCGTCTTTTTCTAATAAATTACAAAACAGGAAAACAAAAAAGTAAGTGGCTCATGTGTGAGACACACCTTTATTTGACCTTAAAAAAATCTCAGATACAAATCACATAGAAAATGTATGATTTAGCTTCTTCCAAACAAGTTCAAAGTGTTGCCTGCACACTGACACTCGGGAATGTATTTATTTATCTACAACTTTTAGATAGAATACCATTACACAATCGCGCGCTAAAGTTGTACACTACTTTATCAATATCGAACTTAAGACATTTTAACAGCAATTTTAACAGCAGCGTCTTTTGGTAGAGAGTTCAAAATTTATGTTGCAATATTGCAACTTTCGGGCCAAAAGGGTTAACCAGGGAGAAGAAAAATTTTCAACTAATTTAGAACACTTCTTAAAAATTTGTTAAAAGTTTAGGTTTTTTTTAGTATAAACTAAAAAATGATAATCAAGGTATATAATATACTGTAAAAAATTAAATTAATTTTATGTGCAATATATCTTTAAATATAACGATTTTTAAAGAGGGGCCTGCTAGGCCCCCACGTGACCTCTTATGTTATAAAAATTCGCGTGCCTCATATCAAGTTAATGCTAGGTGTTGCAATATAAAAATATGGGAAAAAATTGCTACAAATCCTATACACAGTTTTCTTCAACGTAATAAAAGGTACTTTTAAAAATGTTTTATTTATGTACTACAAAAATTTTATACACTCGACACAGCCTCGAGTTACATATGTATGCACAATTTAAAATTTCTATCTTTACTCCTTCTAGTACCTGAAATTACGACGCTTCTCTATGCTTAAGAGTCAAACTATCAAATAATGTTATATCTACAAATTTTAACTTCTTTAGCAGTACATTAGAACCTCCCACAGTCGACCGACGTTAACAATTTAAACATTTTCAAAGTCGACCTTTTCCCTCCTTACTGATTTTATATGCAATGCACTCCCTCCACTTGCCTCGGCTATTTAGTTTGTTATAATGGCCGAATGCATGTCAGTATTCAGTCGAATGTGAGATGGTCGACTATGGATGGTTCGACTGTACAATAGTAAAAACAAATGTTGGTTAATTTTTTTCATTAGAAGTCCATATTCTTCATATTTCCCGTAATAGATGAATAATTTCCATGCTAGGGGAATGTTACCAAAAACTTAATTTTACAGTTTGAAATATCATTATCTCAATATAAGCACCCTCTGTCTGTTAAAAAAGTGATTATCAATAAATTAACTGAAAATTAATAAAATGTTGACACATATAACAATATATTATAAATCAAAAAAACTTGTAAAAATTTCATTTAATTATCCACTTATCAAATTTAGAGCAGAATTACAAAACTACTGAAAAATTGTGCTATCCTATTAATTAAAAATGTTATTAATACATATATATTTTTTGCAGGAAAAATGTGGAGAAACAAGAAAATCACTTGTATGACGGATAGACATATTCGAAGATTGAAGTCTAATCACAAAAAATATGACAATTTGCTACGTACCATAAAAACTGCAACACAAAATACAAAGCACGATTTCTTAAAAAATTTGTTATCAGAGAAGAATGTAATTATTTATCCTTCATCATCAACCAATTTGTCACATATGAAGAGGAAAGAAACAATCACATCCGTTATTTCGCCATCATTAGATGTTAGCGTTGATATGGACGTATTTGGATTTAAGAAAACTACGGAAGATAAAAAACGTAACTTTTTAGTCGATAATACAAAGGAAATGTCAGAACGTTTGAATAAGAATTTTCCTGAAGAAGAAGAAAAAGAAGAAACATATGATAACCTTAAACAAAAATCGCTAAGTGAATTATTACAATTAGAGTTAATGTTGTGGGCACTTAGATTTAAGGTGAAACTTGATTGTCTCACAGCTATTTTAGCTATATTTTTATATTTTTTCCCACATTTGAATTTGCCTAAACACGGAAAATCACTATTAAAAACACCAAAAAAATGTACAGTTTACAATATGAATCCTGGTTCCTACATACATTTTGGAATAAAAGATGGTATTATTGGAATTTTGAAAAAAATAAAAGATGAGTCAATTAAACATATAAAATTGCAATTTGGTATTGATGGCCTTCCTATTGGAGAAAAATCAACTGTTAATCAGTTATGGCCCATTTTAGGTTCAATTTTTCCTTACAAACATGTTTTTCTTGTGGGATGTTTTTTTGGCGAAAAAAAACCTGATTCAGCTAACGAATACCTTAATCGATTTGTCAATGATTTGAATGAGGTCATTTTGGATGGAGTTGAATATCTGAATAAAAAAATAAGCGTTGAATTAATGGCTATTATTGCTGACATACCAGCCACATCATTCATTTGTAATACGAAAGGACACACTGGTTACTTCAGTTGTCCAAAGTGCCACATACAAGGAAAATATGTTAAAAATAGAATATGTTTTCCCGACTTTGACTGCGAACCTCGAACTAATAATGAAATAAGAGAAGAAATGGAAAATTTTGACAGTGACGACGAGAAAGAAGATAATTTTGTTCAGGGAAAGTCGATATTAATGGATATTCATAATTTTGATTTTCTGAAACATGTTCCAACAGATTACATGCACCTAGTTTGCATTGGGACAGTGAAAAAATTGTTAACTTTAGTATTCACAGGAAAAATGAAAAATATTTTCTTAACACCATTGCAAAGAGGAGCTATTTCTACATATCTATATTCTATTCGAAAATATATACCCAATGAATTTCAGCGTAAACCTCGGGAATTGGCATTTGTCGACAAGTGGAAGGCAACAGAATATCGCTTATTCTTGCTTTATACTGGCATGCTTGCGCTAAATGTTCCATTCTCACCGAACGAAAATATTAACAACATTTTCATGGCTCTCTGCATAGCAATTAGATTATTGTGTTCACATGCATCGATTCATGACATTAATTATGCTAAAAAATTATTGAGATACTTTGTCTCATCATTCATTACAATTTTCGGCCAACATTTTGTTTCTCAAAATATTCATGGTTTGTTACATATATCAGATGATGTCGTTAATTTGAACACTGGCCTTGATAAATTCAGTGCATTTAAATTCGAAAATTTTATGCGGCAAATAAAAGCTTTCATCAGAAAACCAGAGAAACCTTTGCAACAAATAAATAACCGCAATGCTGAAATGAAAAGTTTAGAAAATTGTGAAGAGTTATTAGAAAAATGTCAATTAGAAAGAATATTTCAAGGTAAACATTCAAGCGGTCCACTAATAGATGCTTGTGTCGAACCACAGTTTTCAAAAATTATATTGAACGGAACAACATATACTAATCGTATACCTAATAATTGTTGCCAAATTGAAACTGATATCGTAATGATAAAAAATTTTGCCACTGACGTTAATGGTACATTAGTTGCAATTGGTCGAAAATGTTTAACTAAGTCAAATTTATTCAGTACGCCATGTCAATCATCCACAATTGGGATTTTTAAAGTAAGCAAGTTGTCAGCGAGACTCTATAAGTGGCCAGTACAACTAATAACGAAAAAATATGTTCGACTCCCGGTACCGAGAGAAAATGGAACATTTGCAATTATACCGTTACTCCACCAGTAGTATTTATTTAGACACGATCATAAAGACTGATTTGTACACATCATGTAATTATAAGTTATATTATATAAACATACAGTAGATTTCGGTTTATTTTTCAATCGCGTATATAGAAAAAGTTAACGACGTGACTAATGTCGAAGTCTATTGTCTTTATTATATCTGAATATAAGGTAATTTATTTAATACAATGTTTATGCTAGAACCGGTAAGCTAGACTGGAGTAAGTGTAACATATTTATGTATAATAACGTAACGAAAATATTGAATGGAATTTGTTATTATAAATGATATTAAATTAATTTCCTCAAAGAGTTTCAATGTTTTCTTTTAAAAGCTTTTCGAAAATACATTTTAATTAATAATAATCAATTCATTAGTATTTCCATGAAAACGCTTTTTGGTCATAAGTTTATTACTTATATGATATATAATATATTTTTATTAATATTTGACTCTAATTTAAACAATGTCAGATAAGTCTAATAAATAAAATTGATCTGTAGTATATAGACGAACATTATACATACCTTGTTTTGTTATGTCTTGAAAAACACTAAGCTTCCATTGGTATCATTAGAGAATTATCATAACACTCTCTTACAAAATTATTAATTGCATTTCGCTCTACACTAAAAAAGGTTAATATTAAGTATAACACATTATATTACATTATCCAGTTTCATGATTTATGTTTAATTGTACAATGTCGATAAAATGTTTATTTATTTGTAAATAAATATTATTATTAAAACTGTAAAATTTTTAGAAGGCAAGACTCTGAACATGTATGGCGGCTATAAGATAATCTAAAACAAAGGATCTTAATAAACTTTCATCTGTTATTTAGGCTTAAAGCAATTTTCTTGTGCACTTGTAAATTAAATTAAAAATGAAAATTTTAATTGTAATATTTTTGACTACGTATCCAATTTATTGTCTCGTCTTTTCTAATGTTAGTTTAAAAATATAATAATACAATTTATAAATAAATTGATTAACAATATTGTTCAATAACTTGTAATTATAATAAATATTGTTTAATATAAATACATTTATTAAATAAATATACGATGTAGATTTGGTAGTTGAGTTTATTTATTTCTGTTCCCCTAAACCTTACTGAAATAACTGTAATTCTATAAATTAATAATCCCCTTATATATATAATGCACAATGTATAAGTTTTACACCATTTACAAAAATATGGTAACAACTTTTTTCTTTTATTGATAATTTTTGGTAATTAAAATTATAATTATTGTAAGACTTTTCATCTTATTTTATATTATCCAGGTGGAATCAATATGATTAAAATAAATAATAATATTGTAAATATTTAATTTCTAATATTCAATGGATATTGTTTAAATGTTGCGTTAATGTCGAGAATCAACAATATTAAAATAAATATGCAAAAAACATTAAATCGATGTTTTTTTAATGTTGTTCCATCGATATCGAATCAATATTACTCTTATATTGTATTCATATTGATTCGATATCGAGCCATCGATAACGAATCAATATTTCTCTTATATTGTATTCATATTGATTCGATATCGATGGCTCGATATCGAATCAATATTACTCTTATATTGTATTCATATTGATTCGATATCGAGCCATTGATATCAAATCGACATCAACTGAACGGACATTCATATATCATTTTGATATCAAATTAATATAACCGCGACATCAAATCGACATCGAATCGATACTACTGTCGATATCGAATCGATATCAATTCGATGATAGTGTTCCGTTAGGGTAAATATAGTAACTAATGATTGCGAAATCTCCTTAAGAGGATGTCAAAGTAGTTTTATGAACACACAACCTCAAATAGTTATTATTTCCATTTATTTATTTATTTTTTACATACTACTAGGTACTATTGAGATAGTTGCCCTTACTTACATATGTAAGTATCATT
>JABFPP010000025.1:0-19816 GCA_022817365.1 Mallateleia sp. ZL-2020
CGGATTATTACTATGTCACATGATAATAATTGAAATATTAAAATGTTTATAACTTTTGAAATAATAATTTTATTGTAAAAACTATTCCAATAAAAGTTATGTATTTTTCGATGTACTATCCTAATCTGCAATAAAAAATGGGGGTTCCCATTTAAGATTTCAAAATTGCCCTCCGCCCCACCCCCAGGGGGTGGAGGTGGCAGGTCGAGATTGGTATCATTCAATGGATCCCTCTGAGACAAACAAATTTTATTCGAAACATTTCTTGATACGATTCTTAGTTTTCAAGATATTTAGTTGTCTCAAGATAAAAAAATCACCCTGTATAATAGGTAACTCAGAAGTTAACGAAGAAGAAAACTAAGTCGATGATAATAAAAGAAAAGTAAAGTTTTAGAAAAGCGAAATTTGAATTTAAAAATTTTAATTGAAATCGCATTGGAGTTGATAAATACATGTTTCATGAGACGTGACTGCAGAAAAACGATGCAATATTAATATTGTTTATTGAATGATTGATTTTTTACTTGGATGGCGTGCAAATTGATTTCGTTTTGTTGAAAATTTCTGTCAATTGTTTATACGTCGTCGTGAAGGTGAGATAACGAGTATAGTATCCTGTTATTGCATATTAATCGTTATCTTTGTGCAAGAGTATCAATTGCATAATCGTAAAAAAATATTTACAGCTTCAAAAAGTTTTAGTTTGTTCACTGGAGTATTTTTATTCAAAAATTTTATTTTTAGGAGTGAAAAAAGTATTTGCTAAAATATGACCAAATTTTGTTACGTATTATTGAAAAATTAAAGATGCATGATGCGCGTACACTGTTATTATTATTTTATCAAAACATTATATAATTAGAAACATTCTATAAGAGTATCAGAAATTTTTACTTTGAATATTTTAAGTGTGTTACGAAATATCTTAATACTTAATACTTGTATTCAGATTTCGCTAATTGTGTAAACTAAAATAATCTCGATGGACGATGTGTAATCTTAAAATAAATTTATAAAAAATACATTGAACTAATCGGGACGTCATATTTTAACAAAATTGATGCAGAATCTTATCACAAATCTTACTCCTTATTATTACTATAAAACTGCATATTACACGATAATTATAATCAACCAACATCAACGCATGTCTAATGCAAGATCTGTATAACGTATATTATATTTTATTTAAGTACCTAACGTATGCTTAAATATTAAGTTGACATATTTGTAAGTTTAGTACAATTGTTAAAATTCAACTATTCGAATTCGTACAACTTTAATCGTTAAGATTCAATCCTTTTCTTGATTCTTAAATGGATCACCACTTTAGACGTTCCTTCCCGACGTCGTGGCCCTAAAATCAATCTTCCTTCCACCTATCTAAATAGTCTACGATTACATCAACTTTGTAGAATAGAGTATTTACAATTATAAAGATTACTGAAAAGCAACAAAGTTTTCGAGTTTGAAGTTACTTTATTTCACTTAAATTGCTTTCGACGTTCTCATAGAAGCATAGATGAAATTCGTTCGTTGGATCTAAGACTCTAAGACGTACAGACCAGACCGATCGTTCGTCAGAAATGATGAACGCAATACGTCGACTGATTTATTTTTCATTTACATATAAAAAGTGTCGTGTTCATCGTGTACAAAAGGTCTTCATCTTCTATTACAAACTTTATTGCGCTACTTTCATTTCATTTCAAACTTATACTCTAAACGACCCGTTTCAAAAATATTTGTCGATTTGCCTTAGACCATGTTATAGGATGACAGGGGTAAGTTGGAACTACTGTTTCATTCCGTTTCAATTTGTCCCCGAATGTGAAAGTCTGTTCGAAAAGTTCCTGACTCTGAATAGAGATAATACCGCGCGCAAATAAAATCGACGGATCTTTTTTTGCAAACGATTGATTCGGTTGATGAAATTCGGTAGAAACTTTTCGACACGACCGCTCGATTCGAATTTTTGAAATGAAACAAAAGCATAGTATCTCGCTATCGGGCTAACAAAATCTATTCAGTTGATCACTTTAAAAAAGTGTCCACGATCATTCCACGAACGATCGGTTTGACGTTGATATCACTTCGATGAAATCGGGCAGCCTTAACACGCGGAAGAGTTGAGGACAAGGGAAAAATGTTGATTATTTATATACGTTATCAATATCATTATTATTAATATTATTATTATTCGTCTTTCTGACTGTCAATAATCATGGAAATTGTTGGGTTTCGTTACAAACGCTAGGGTAGTCCCAAAAAACGAGGTCCTCCTTTGGACCAACTTTTGTGTGGATGAGTGTAAAAGTGCATGAGTTCATTTTGGTACACAGTAAAAAATGTCGGTGTTAAAACACATTTATGAACACCAAATAGTGGAAAATTGGATCAAAAGGTGATTACTTTAATACCTTTCGGTATTCATTGTTTTACACTGAGCAAAATGTTATATGGAAAATTAATATTTTACCACGCACTTTGGAATCATAGGCCCATAAAGAAAAATGTAATATATGACAAAGAAAAAATTGCTATGAATAAAAGTAAAATAACTGTTCACTCTTAAAAAGGACTGACTGAGCGAAGAAATAATTTCTTGGCTCAAGAAAAAGCTATCTTGATATTTAGCCAAGAAACTAACATCTTAAGCTGAGATAATAAATTGCTAAAACTTTCTACAGCCAAGAAAGTTATAGTTTTCATGTAAAACAGTACTTTTTATTCGGTTAAATCTTCTTCGGTGAAGAAAGTGTAAAAGTTGATACTAAATATCATGAAACGAAGGGTACTTTTTGAATTTCTTGACATGTTAACTAATACATAACCTACAAATTCTGTTTTTTAAATACATATTAACTTTTTAAACAATTTGCATATCGTATTTAAATACGATATTAAAGTTATTTGTAAATCCTTGTAATTAAAACTTTATTAACATATATATATATATATCTAAAATTTATATATTTACGCGGAAATATACAGGCGAAAGAATAGTACATTACTGCCGAGGGCGCCACCGGAACCCGAGGCTTGAGTCGGAGGACGAAAATGGCGTTATTATTGTCCTAGGACAATAATTTTTTCCACTTTTGTCCACTGCCCAAGGCATATAAAACTTAATTACATGTCAAGGGTAAAACACTGCTTTCTTGACTCAAGAAACTTTTTGTTTTGAGTTTAAAAAATTTTTTGAATCAAAATTATAACAGCTTTGGTTCAAGTTATCTTTTTTTGATTCAAGCTATTTGAATTCAAGAGTACTATTTTTTTGAATCAAAGTAAATTTTTTTCTGAGTGTTATTCATAACAATGATTTCCTTATAGAGGTGTGCGAGTCCCGATTTTTCGGGTTCGAGTCGAGTCGGGAATTATTTTGCGGGTTCGGGCGGGATCCCGATTAATTTCGGGTTCCGATTTAATTCGGGAATCCCGATAAAACGCGGGAATCCCGGTTAAACTCGGGAATCCCGATTGGTTTGGGAATCCCGATTGGTTCGGGAATCCCGATTAACTCGGGAATTCCGATTAAATTCGGGAATCCCGATTAAACTCGGGAATCCCGATTAAACTCGGGAATTCCGGTTAAACTCGAACATTTCATGAAATATTCGGAAATAAATTGTACGCAAAAACGACACTAAATTTATGAAGAATTTGATGTTGTCCAGACGTTCGACAATTGCTGAAATGAGCCATTTTGCGTAGCCGACGAGTCGTTTTTGCATCGGCATCGAGTTGCGATGTCGTTTTCGTGATATTTACAAATCATTTTCACAACTGAAATAAGTCACTATCAAAGCAATATTATAAAAACATTATCAAGATAATTTAAAAAAGGAAAAAATAATTTTATATAATAATTATTTAAGAAATGATTTTTAAACAGATTTTAATGCCATCACTTGGAATAAATATTGCGATCTATAAGATAAAAGTCAAGCACACTAATCAGTAAACTGCAATGATATATATCTTCAAACATTATTAAATATGCTCACTTATCAAAAGATTTGTAATGCACAAGTTAGGATATTTAATAATATGTCAGCATATATAAGTCATTGTAGCCTACTGGTTAGCATGCTTGACTTCAAATTTGTAGATCGCCAGATCGATTCCGAGTAAGTTTCTTCGAATAAACTTGATTTTTTTTTTATAATTTTGATTTAATTATGATTAGTTGAAAATTCGAAAATGACTCATTTCTAATTTATTTTTTAAATTATTAAATTTAATCACTTAAAATTAACTTTCTTATTTCATTAAGAAAACGATTCAAATGTCCCCATCGTCGAGTAGCAAATTTTTAACAGGGGTTTTTAAATTGTGAAATAAAATAATAATGTCTATTAAAAATTATATTCTTGTATTTAATTAATTCTTTTATGATGCAAGAACATTTTTTGTTAATATCTTTTTCGGAAGCAAATGTCTTGCCAAATAAAATATATTATCGATTCTTTGATCAATTTGGAATTATTTCGTTATCATTTTATTGGTAAAAAATATTTATACATTGACATTTTCGTCAAAAAATTGGTTAATATATCTTAATTTAAAAAAAATTTGCTTAAAAAGACATTAGCAAGGATAAATGATTGTTTAACCTTAATATGAAATGTCCATAACTAAAGAACTCATATTTTAAAATACCTGTATCAAAATTTATTTTTTATGAACATATTTTTTATTGATAAATATTTTATTACAATAGAATACCATTTGATTCTTTGTTAAATTTTCACTATTTTCTACTAAAAGTTTTAATGTTGCCGAGTCTATCATTATTTTCTTAAAAACGTTGTAATTTTTCATACATTTTTTTCAGTGTATACAGATTTTTTTACAGCTGTTTTTATTTATATTATGATGGAAGACACCAGTGAAATTTCAACTGAAAAGTAATGAAACTGAAAAGTAATGAAATTTTGGTCACTTTATATTTTTTACGTACTCTATATTTATTTATGTGTTTAGTGTGGAGAAAAACAGGGCAAATCAAATTTCAATAAAACTATTTTATTGACAGATTAGGAACTACTTTTTCGAAATTTTAAGAATTTTGTCAAATTCATGCAAATTTGTTTAAAATAATATAAAAAGCTTGCAAAAAATTTTTGAAGAAACGAAAAACAAAATTGTAGAAGATAGACTTTTAAGGGGATTTCACAGTCATTTACTCTCCCTACCTTATTGGCCATCGTATAGTTTTTAATTATTTTCTTTAAAATATGTTTTTATATCTGTAATTAAGCACCGTACTTTAATTCTTTAATCAGTTTAGAAATTTACTGACTGATTTAAATAAGATTTTAACATGATGTTTTTAAATGCCGTCTTTTCTCGTTTTTCTTGCTACAGAAGAGGTATAAAAAACGAAAAAAGATCGCATTTAAAAACATGATATTAAAATCTTATTTAAATCAGCCAGCAAATTTTTAAATTGGTTAAAGAATTAAAGTATGGTACTTTTTTACAAATATAAACATTCATTTTAAAGAAAATAATTAAATCCGTTTACTTTGAGGTTAGGTAAGTTCGGAGTTCGACATCGCATGAGAAATCCCCTTAAGACTGAATTTCATTCAGTTTTGTTGAAATACATTTTATAAATAATTAGATTTTTTGTTTTCAATTATAATACCAGTTTATTTATATAAATAAATAATAAATACGTCAAATACGAAAAAAAGATAACTTATTGTATTTAATATTTACACAACTATACATAATGTGAACTGTTTTCATAATCTAAGAAAAACGCCCTAATATACAGGGTGTTCCAAAAAAGACGTGACTTCTTTAACCAGATGATTTCTTATGTTAAAACTAACAAAAAAGTTCGGTAAAACTGAACAATTACTTCCCTATCCTAATGGGGGGTATAATATATGAAATTGATGTATTTTTACACGCTAATTACGAATCTGCAGTCAAAACGGTGCGGTCTCTTACCGTTTTTGCAAAAACTTGAAATTTATGTAATTTTTTGGCAATTTTTTCTGAAAATTTGTTAAAAAATCAAATTAAATGCAGTCCTTTGTTATGTTTGACTTCATATTCGGATTCTCCATAAAATTTTACTACATAAACATATATTACATCGTTAATATGATAAATA
Organism: Mallateleia sp. ZL-2020; assembly: GCA_022817365.1. Classification (NCBI taxonomy): domain Eukaryota; kingdom Metazoa; phylum Arthropoda; class Insecta; order Hymenoptera; family Scelionidae; genus Mallateleia; species Mallateleia sp. ZL-2020. Next base: position 6,137 of record JABFPP010000025.1, read on the forward strand.
TGATATATAAAACAAAACGACAAAGTAGCTTATATACACTGAAAAAAATATCGTTAAATTTAATGTACTTTTAATGAAAGAGTTGGAAAAAATAAGTTTTAAAGAAATAAGTTGAAAGTTATTTTTTAAATCCTGTATAGGTTTGTATGGATTTACAATTTAAAAATTATAAGGTGTAGTCATACTTTCTATTAAATGCAATGATATTGCCATTTGATCCTAAAATACATTTACTGTTAATTTAATTTCAACAATACTATTTAAACAATTAAATGTTTTAATTCTGACTTCAGTAAATTTTAATTCATTAAAATTAAGGTACTTTTACATTAAATTTAATGTAGTATTACTAAGAGCATTAAATTTAATATAATTTCATTGTACATGTGTCACCGAAATTTAATGTTAATTCGACTACACTGTTAAAAATATTATAAAGTATATATATTATTCAAATGTATAAAATTATTTCTATTGATAAACAATTTTCTTAATAAAATTAAATTTTTTAAAATATAATTTAAATAATAAATTATTATTCATTTTTAAATTTATTATAAATCACTTAATAATATGTCACGTAATATTTCAATGTTCGTATTTATTGTATGTAATAATTATAATTATTAAAATTATATAAAATAAAATGTATTGCAACACGTATAAAATATTTCAATGAGAAAGTCAAGTTGAATTTAAGCAACGAAGATACTACTTCCTCAGTGGCTTAGTGGTTAAGGACTGGAGTTTAAAATTACGATTCCTGACGTTCCGTGTTCAAATCCTAGTAGTGACAAATTTTATAATACAATTTCAAATTTCCAAAATTAATTGTATGCATACAGTAGTCATTATAAAATGTATCTGTATTTGTGAACGTATTTACACCTTTTAAGGATTCGAAAATATTTTTTCTTTTACTTTAAATACAAAATTAAAATTAATATACAAGTGTATTAAAATTAATAATTAATTAATTAATTAATATTTGGGATTGAAAATTCAAAATGGTGTACATTAAATTTAATGCACACGTGATTGAATGTTAATGCACTGGGAATTGAAATTTCAATATTGCATGCATTAATAATAATTTTAAGGTGCTTGAAATGAACTTCCAATACTTTTGCCTTAAATTTAATGCAGATTTTTTTACAGTATACAAACAGTTGATGGTGGACACGTATATGTATCTATCATTAAAAAAATTAGATCATGACTTCTGGATACATTTTCCTATGTATTTCGAATTGAATACGAATCCGAGAATGTTCCAAAAAATGCAATAAAAATTGCATAAAAACATATTTGATGAGTAGAGACCGCCGCGTATTATTTGCATATTCGTAATCAGCGTGCAAAATCACATTGATTTCATATATATAAACCCTATTTGGGGGGGGGAGTAATTGTTCAGTTTTACTAAATTAAAAAATTTTTAAGTTTTACTTTACTTTAAAAATTAAAATTTCATAAAATATATGTTACAATTTTCTCTATCTTTTAATTTTTCAAATAAAAATTGATTACATAATTTGATGTAATTTATAGCTATTAGTATTGTTATTTTGATTACAAATAAGTACTGCTATTTTTTATATTTACAAAACTTTTCCTTCTGATCAATGTGAATACTTTTCATTTGGTTCAGAGAATTTTTCATAAAAATATTAAATATATGTTTTTCATAAAATATTTTTAAAAAAGTGATTTTTTAGAATCAAATTATTCTAAAATTATTGAGTTCGGATAATTTTTATGTTTATCAAATAAAAAACTTCTTTATTTTATTTACGTTATTGTACAATCGAAGGTTTCAAATGGCGCTCAAGTGGGACTATAAAATCAGTTTATTGTTATAAGATTTAAGTTAAAAAAAATTTTTTTTTTGATTTTATACAAACTGAAGAGAGTTTGTAAACTCCTAGTGAAATGTGCTGATAAAGGAAAAAGATCGTATAAACTAATGCCAATTAACGGTCCCGTTTCCCACGATCTGGGAATACGATATTACGATATTTTATATCACTTTAACAGACTTACGTAACTCCCAGTTAATCGATTTTGGGTAATTAAAAGAATATACAAACTCCTAGTGAAACATAACGGTTATAATTTGTTACTGATTGTAGTTCTAAGGTGTGTGCGATAGGGTGCGCTATCAATAGTGTTTCTCAAATGAGATGTACGTTTTATTGATTATTTATGCTGAATTATGTATGCACAAACTAATATGTGCTATTTTATTGTTATTATAATTGTTGCTGTATTGTAAATATTGTTTTAGTATTCTTCGAAAATGAATATTACAGAAATAGCAGGCCAGAATGGTAAAACTCTTCTGCTCGTAAATAGTTAAAAATATTATTTTAGTTCAAATAATAAAGCAGGATGGCAAACTTGGCAATGTACACAAAAAATCCAAAATTAATGACAAACCGATTTACTAGGAATTTACATACAGCCAAACTGAATGTTTCAATATTGTAAATGCAATTTCGAAATTCCAATTTAAATTTGAATGGAATTTTAAATATACCGATAGTGTTTTGTTCTATAAAATATTGTTTAAAGTAAAAATTCACTTAGAATTTAGAATTCATTTGGAAAAGGTTGTGAGAAAGTTAATGTATTTTATTGATTCATTCATTTCGAAAGTTAATACATTTAATCAGTTTAAACATTTAATTCGCGGTAGTTTAAATAACAAAAATGATTAAATCTACATCTCCAAGAAAAAGAAAAATAAAAGAAGAAACTGAAAATTCTGACAGCAAAACTAAAATTAAACGCGTTGATAAGGTTAAACGGCAGAAAAAAATTAAAATTACTACAGAGAAAGTGGATAAACCTTCTACTTCAAGAGTAACAGAATTGAAAGAAAACGAGAGTTCTGACAACGAAGAAGAAATAGAAACGGTTAAACGAAAGAATAAAACTAGAAGTAATGTTTGGGATCATTTTGAAGTTCACAAGGAAAAACCTGACTGCGTGATCTGCAAACTTTGCAAAAGTGAATACCTTCGAAAACGTGGTAGTACATCATCTATGAGACGACATTTGCAGTCTTCACACGACTATGTCCTTGAGAAAGCAGAAATTAATCAAGCTACTGAAGGAAATAAAGAAAAGAAGAATAAAATAGTTAAACTGGATAAAAATTCGCCACGTGCCGAAAGAATAACATTTTTGGTTGCAAAAATTATTGTTAAAGATTTGAGACCATATTCGATAGTTGAAGACGAAGGTTTCCGCGAATTTTTAGAAGAAGTAGTACCGGAGTATGAAATTCCATGTAGATCGACATTTTCGAACACGATTATACCAAAAATGTACACCAAATTGGTTGATCAAATCAAGCTAGAAATTGAGAAAGACCTTTCTGAAGGTATTATTTTCTAATCATTTTCACTGTCAGTAATAATTTTAGTTTCATCTCTTTTTACACTTAAATAAGTGAATAAGTAATGTTTAAAATATTATTTATTATTATTTAAACAGATTTATAACTTTATATTAAATTCAACACCTAATCTCATGTAGTCAAAACCTATCACTCTTGGATTATAAGCACTCTAAAAACAAGTATTTTTAAGTAAAACACTTTTTTAGAATTTTTTAAAATATTTGAAGATACTTCATAGAAAAATGTTTTAAAATAATATTTTGCTGTTTTAAATTAAAACATTTTGTTTTTAAATAAAACACTTTGAGATTTCAGTTTTTACAGTGCGTTGTCTTTTTTACTCAAGAAAGACTATTTTTATTAAGCGTAGGGTTTCTTAGCTTAATAGAGTATATTTTTGACGAAATATTAAGATAAATTCTATCTTCAAAGAAAAAATTCAACCTTAAGTAGAAGAAGTCTGTTTAAGAGTTGACAATGTATTTTTTCAGAATACAGGCAATATTTTTGCTATACTTATTAACTTATTATATTCTTAAAGGAATCTCTGTATTGGGATTAACAACAGATGGATGGACATCGCGGGTAGTGCAGTCCTATATTTCTTTAACAGTACACTACGTAACAACAGATTTCAAATTAAAACACAAGACTCTCGATTTAAAGTTTGTCGAACAATCCCACACGCATAATCATTTGCGGGATGTAATTGAAGAATTAATAGCTTTTTGGAGAATGAATGATAAACAACTGTTTTTTGTCACGGACAATGGTAGAAACATTGTAAAAGCTATTCGGGAACATGGAACATGGAAATGGATTCCATGTTTTGCCCATACGTTACAACTAGCGATCAAAGATGCTATCATGAACGAGCAATACTTAAAATTGCGAGAAAAATGTCGAAAGTTAGTTGGGCATTTTTCAAGATTCTCAACACTGAGAGCAAAATTTGTTTCTGTGCAGAAACAATTAAATTCGAATGAGCAATCATTGCAGCTAATAAAAGACGTCGACACTCGCTGGAATGCCACTTATGAGATGTTTAGTCGAATTTTAGAATTAAAAAAGGCACTTACATTGCTCTCGTGTGAAAAAGGTATAATTATAAACACACAGAAAAGAGTTGCACTAAAAATTAGTATTTTGTGTAACTACGGAGGGACAAAACATCTTTTTTATATTTCTTACTACTTAACCTTAAAAAAAATATCAGACTTTGCACAATTTTTGATATACTATTTACGAAAAATTGTTATAAATCTGATATTTTTTGAAAATTATTGTAAATGGATATATTCTTTCGATTCACGGAGTATTCCATGTAGTATACTATAATGCTTACTATTATTAGGAGTATATTTCTAGAAGACATTATTGTAACTATATATATATATTTTTTTGAGTGTAGTTTCTTATGGTCAAATGTTTATATATCCATTTTGAGATATTTTATGTAAGCAACGGTACTGAGGAAATTATTTAAAATAAATTTAATGTCATTTAAATAGATGATATGCTGATTTTGACAAATGATGATTGGATATTATTAAGAGAATATACAGATATTTTGAAACCCCTGAAAGACGCTACAGAGTTAATGAGTGGAGAAAAATATCCCACGCTATCTCTGTATATGCCTGTGGTCAAAACGATTATTAATATATTAAATGGAAATTTTAATTACACGAAATTAAATATCGACCTTATAAAAGCTGTGAAGGTAGGAAATAGCCACACTAAGGAAAAAATATCTAAAATTCGACGACATACACTGTTAGAAATATTGTTTAAAATTAAGCTTTTAACTTGAAACGATTTTCTTTTCAATAATTTGACAAGAGGAATTAATTTTTAAGTAAAACGATTTTCGTTTTAAAGCTTAAAATTTTGTATTTCTCTTGCGTTAAAACCATTACGTTTTTATTTTAAATGATTTTATAATATACATTAAATTCAAGGTATTTTAAAGTAAATTTATACAAAATGAAATGCGACTAAAATTATAACCTTAAAAATAAATATTTGAAAAAGTATTTAAAAACCGGTTTTTAAATTAAACCACGTTTCCATAATGTGAAGAAACAATGCTGTAATCATTTATTTGTAGGTTAGAAACTCAATTACTCATGTCCAAAACTAAACAAACAGTCTGCTTTCAACGATATTATTATGTATGCAATAAACATTATAATTATTGTTTTTATATTAAAAAAAATTAAGTTATAATATTTTAATGATAGTATTACATTTTTGAATAGCATTAAATTAAACTTTTTAAACATTTTTTAATATTTATTACTTTTAAAATTATTATTGTATTTAATTGTATAAAATTAATATATTTTAACGTCGATAATTAAAATAAAATAAATTGGCCAGTTTTATCTAATAAATAATTTACAGTATTAATTATTATTTAAATTTCAAAAATATTACATCTTTAAGATATTAAATATAATTTTGAACATGTATAATATAATAACATTATATATACATTATATTACATCTTTAAGATATTAAATATAATTTTGAACATGTAAAATATAATAACATACATTTTAATATAAAATGTGTCCTTCACTATACCGTGGAGCGAGAGAATGACACAAAACGTTTTTGAAATATTATATCTAACATTAATCATTCAAAATTTTTTATAAATTAAATTCTATACTCTTGCTAGTAAAGGTATTATACTAAGCTCCAAACGATATATTTAACAGTTAGATTAAAATAATCTATATTTCTGAATATACTATTTTATTTAAACATTATATCTCTTTTAATTTAAAATGATTTAATTTTAAATTTAGATTATTCATTTAACAATTAGCGAAAAGGAATTACATCGATAATTATTTTACAGCAAGTAGATCATTTCTAAGAGTGTAGTATTTATTTCATAGTTATTGCAACTTTGTTACGTTTTTATTACAAACATTGTATTTTTACTAAATTACTTTATATAAAATTAACAGATAGCTGCTTTTGTAGTGTTATTATGAATTCTTAATATGTAAAATTAAATTTATTATTAACATTCCAATATACATATATGACAACAAACTCCTATTCAACGTGAAAAAAATAAAAATTTAATATTTTTAAAATATGTAGAAACGTTTTGAAGTTTTATTTCAAAAAAATGATCCACTTGTGCTTGCGATGGTATTGGATCCACGGTTTAAAGATAATGCATTAGACAAGAAAAAGAAGGAATCTGTGTTTTTAGAAATTCTTGCAAAATTGAAGTCACACTATGAAGGCAAAAAGGAAGGACAAAATGAATCTGAACAAGGTATCACAGGTTAATTAATTATTAAATTAATTAGTAAATTAGTGATCGTCCTCTATTAATTTTGTATGCACTTATATTTGTTACATGACCGTTTTCTCAAAATTATTTACAGCAGACAAGAAAACATCAAAAATGCAACAGTTTTTCAGCAATTTGTTTGAATATACAATTGAAGCAAATAGTAATTGCAAAGTTGAAGCAGAATTAAAATTATACCTCTCTGAATGCATTATTAATATCGAAGAAGATATTTTAAAGTGGTGGAAATTACACGAAACAAAATTTCCGAATTTATCTGCTTTGGCGCGACAATATTTGAGTATACCTGCTACTCAAGTTAGCAGTGAGAGAGCATTTTCTTTGGCTGGAAATATTGTGGAACGAAAACGAGCCAGTATTCTTCCGGAACATGTTCGCGAAATCTCATTTTTAAAAATGAATTTATGAATTAACTCTTCCATCTCTTATTCCATCAAATGTTTCTACTTTTGTACTATTTCCATTGATAATTTATAAATGTATAATAAGTGTTGAGATATAATAATTAAACCCATTCATATTCAAATGTTCGAAATGTTTTCTTCATTTTAAAGGTCTTATTTTCATTATTAGGGGTTAGCTTATCTGACTGGGATAAAAAAATCTTTTTTTTTTATATTTTACATAAAATTAATGGTAATAATGTGTAGAATAAGTGACTAAAGCGATTTATTCGAATTCACTAAATTTTTGCCAAAATGTCTACTTGTGTGGCCACGGCCGTAAAATAAGAAGGACATATGTATGGTACAGGCATCGCTGATTAAGTGTAAATTGTGGTAATGTAAGTAAGTGGCTGATGCATATAATGTATTTTAAATATCTACTAGATTTTACTATTTCCAATAGGAATGTTATTATTTAACTGCAAACTGAGAAAAAATATTCAAGTTAAAACAAATTTATATTTAAGTTAAAAATGTGCGATAGTTGTTATAACTGCTAATTTAAGTTATTTTGCTTTAAAATTGTAGTAAAATAAATATCTTATCTAAAAAATTTAATAATCTTTATCTAAAAAACTTAAATTTAAATTATCTAAAAAATTTAATAATCTTTACTCAAATATTAGTTTGACTCGGAATAACTAAGATTATTAGTTGTGTCACATTCATGACTCATGTTTTAACTTCGAATAACTAAAAATTAAGTAAAACCTAGCAAAGTGAATAGTTACAAATAAACATACAGCGATATCGTTGTTTTAATTATTTATCAATGTATTTAAGTCATAAAGTGAGGTTTTCAAAATATAGAATATAATTCATACATAATCCACTTTGTATTAACGATAAATATGGATAAATTAATTAAGATAACGACTCAAAATTGTAATATATTAGATTAAGTAGTTAGCCTACTTCTTTGGAATGAAAAAATCATTCTTCTTTTACATCAAATTTATGATAATAGAGTTTAGAATATGTGACTAAAGCGATTTATTCGAATTTGCTAAAGTTTTGCCAAAATATCTACTTGTATAGCCACGTGTACGGCCGTAAAATAAAAAGGACAAATGTATGGTGCAGGCATCGGTAATTAAGTGTAAGTTGCTTCGCAAACAAGAAAATTACATAAATTTTTGTTGTAACACTTTAAAGTTCGTTTTCTTGGAACATAATTTTTCACTACGGCTCCACCGATTTCTCGAGCTGTGTTCAATATTTTTGGACGACATTTGTTTCTGCTGGCAAAAAATAGTACCCTTCATCTCTTGTCGACACAAATTTTCGATTTATTATTCTTCCGTGTAATGATGTAATTACATAAAATATTGTGTTATTATATAATGTATGTGTTAGGAAATAAAAACTGCTGATTATTATTGATACAACAAAAGTATTTATTATTTTAAATATTTATATATGTTATTAAATATTAGACTTGTTCGAAAAAATTGAAACTGAAAAATTAGAGCTAAATATTTCTGAATAGTTACGTTTAATTGGTTAAGAAAATATGTTCCGATTCGTAAATATAAGAATTCATAGATTTTAACTAGTAAAAGATTCTTAACTCTTGAAAACTCAAAGGTTAGATACATGTTCAAACAGGTTCATGGACAAGCCTAATAAATATTAACCTTAGAACCGCATACTTGGGTCCAATAGAAACCAGTGTATAAGGTTTCACATTATATAGTTTTTTAATATTATATATTCATTATATATTTTTATTATATATATAATTCATATAATAAAAAAAATAATTTTTAAAATTATTTAAATAAATATTTATAACAATTACGAATAAATAAAATTGTTTTATGAAAATAATACTGAAAGATTAGAGATTCTATTCTTTTTCCTATCAATGTATAAAAAAATATAAAATATTGTATATAAATGTAAATTTTTTTTATAAACTCAAAAATATATATTGTTCAAAATTGTATAGACTCGAATATTATTTCTGAAAATAATAAAAATGTTAAATGAAAATTATTGCTCTAAAAGTTTATAAATAACTTAAATAAATAATAAATATCAACAAATTTAAACTCGAGAAATTAAGCAAAAATTTTAAAATTTGTCGCAGAACTATTTTTACGTGGGTAAGGTATTTTAAATACATTGTTTCACATTTAAATAACGATACGCTAAAAAAATTTTGATGTTAATTTTCCCATAAATTGTACCAAAATGATCCTATTAGAAATTTTCAAGAATAAGACCTATAATTTATAGACAAAATTTACTGTAAATATGATCAATTTTACCATATTTATAATACATTTTTTGATTAAATTATGGAACTTTTTCTTACAAATTTCTAATAAGATCAGTTGGATTCAATTTGTGGAAAAATTAACATAAAACTTTTTTCAGAGTATCTTTGATTTGGTTATGTATACTTGACTTGTTAAGTTCATTACCTTTATCATTAATATTAACAACATTTAACTAGATAAAACGTTTTAATGAGCTATTAAAACATAAATAAGAAACATTTTTTAATGTGCCACTTAGAAAATGTTCTGCATCCACTTAATATCCTGGGTTTAAAGAGCCTAATAAATCCTAATACATAAAAGTTAGTAGAAATTGTTAGTAAATTGGCAACAGAAATTTCATAATTCGAGCGTTATCTCCTAATAACATCAGAAAATTACGTGAAAAGAAAAATAAAATTATCATTCATGAGACTTGAACCCTGAGACCCCGCGGTATAAACGAAACACTTATGCGCGCGACTGATGAGACAACTCAAAAGCAACGTGTTAATTGAGGCTTTTACCATACTGCTTGTCATTCTTTTTATTTTAATTTTGTTTTAATATAATTCTATTTTATTTTGATTTGCATAATATTATATTGATTTTAAATTAAAAATAATCTAAAAGTTAGAAAAAATAAAATAAGTAAAGAATAATTTTAAGTTAAAACAATTAATTAAAATATAACTAATTATACAATGTCGTTATATGTTATAATATCGTAATATCCCATTGATATTAATCATTAATCGAAGATATACTCAGAATGTCACCTTAATGAATTAATATCCAAATTTCTGATATTGCAACTTTATCAGTCTACGATATTCATATGATATCATAGACTGATATATAATAAAAGTTAAATAAAATTATTATTTAAACAAGTGTCATACCCCTGTTTCAACGTTATTAAGAATTGGGACATTAGATCATTGATGGGATATTCTATAGATATCAATGATGAATAAGTAATATCTTCGGAATATTTAAAATATCGTAAATTGATATTTACAGGATATTAACGCGATATCAATATTCGAATTATGATATTCTCAGAATACCATGTGCTACTAGGGTATATATTTAAAATATTAATAATTTTATTGACTTTTATTGAGAAGCTTAGTCGGGAGCCTGAAATTATTCAGCATCCCAAGTTTAATTGTAAATTCCAAGTTAATTAGGATTCCCGAGTTTAACCGGGATTCCCGAGTTTCATCGGGATTCCCGAACTAATCGGGATTCCCGATTTAATCGGGATTCCCGATCTCATCGGGATTCCCGAGTTTAATCGGGATTCCCGAACCCGACTCGAGACCGCCCGAACCGAAAAATCGGGATCCCGATTTTGTCGGGACTCGCACACCCTTAAAAAATAGTAATTTATATAAAAATAAGAAAATGTAATAAACAATTTTTTTCTTTTAATATTCTAATTTATAATTTTTTTCAAAAAGTTTGTACGATAATTTTAAATTATTGTGTTCGTTATTGCAAAGTTTGGAGTGGAACAAATTATTTTTACTATTTTTATCAACATGTTTAAACGTTGGGAGTGGTTTGAGGGTGGAATCGGTCAATGCGATTTTTTCAACAAAATTGTATGCTCTTCATTATTGCAATTTTTAAAGCAAAACAAATTATTTGTACTATTTTTAATAAAATTGTTAATTTAGGTTGAATTTAATTTATATTGAGGTGATTTAATATAAAGTGGTAATAGTTTTAGCGTTCAGGGTATCAGTAACTATTTGAACCGAGGTTAAATGTGCGACAATTGCTTCAGAAATATCGCATTATTCGATTTATACAATATTTGAATTATTCCTCACGTAAAATACGCTGCGATATAGCTACAATATCGCAGCGGAATCCCAACGGTTCCTCACCCAAGACAACTCTACAATATCGCAGCGGTATCCCAACGGTTCCTGACGCAAGACAACGCTACAGTATAGCAGCGATATCTGAACAGCTACTCGCGCAAGTCAACGCAATGATACCGCAGCGATATCTCAACGGCTACTCACGCACGTGAACGCTACGATTCCGCAACGATAACTCAACGGTTACTCATTTGAGTTACCGTTGTGATCTGTTTGTAGTGGACATTTTATAACACTTGCGTTACGAATTCGTTACACTTGCGTAACGCATGCGTTCGGCCTGCGACAACGCCGCGGTATCGTTGAGAAATTCAATGTTGACTGGAAAATAATTATAAAACGCCGTATAATGTACAATATTTTTATAACAAATAATTGTATTAAAAAAATAAATGAATATACAGATAATTTTATTGTTTAATTTCTAGTTCTTCCTTACCCATGTATTATTCATGTAAGACACCAGGGATGCTCAAATGCGTAATTTTCCATTAACCATTAACCATTGCAAAAGTAATGGTTACATTAACCATTACTTTTGTAATGGTTATACGCTTCAGATGGAATTCTCTTTGGGTATTATTTATAAATAAGAAAAATTAAAGGAATTTAGATTTAACTCAAGACAAATTAGATATTTAAAATGAATGATGATAGAAATGAATTGCACATTAAATAATAACAAAAGAGTGTTCCGTTGAAAGCGTATGACTCGAAGACCGATCTACATGAAATTCATTAGAATGTTATATCTATTATTACATGTTATATCAAATGGACCTACTTAAAATCTGGAAATCAAAATAAGTAAAAAATTATGCAAATTAAGAAAATTGGTATTTTTGGACTTCGAGTCGAGATGAGATTGTTCATACAGACCGGTCTTCGAGTAATATGGTTTTAGTGGAACTCTCTGTAGGTATTATTTAATGTTCAATGTATTTTCCATTAACTTTCAAACTTTTTCCATTAACCATTACAAAAGTAATGGTTAATGAAATTTTTCTTATTAACCATTACAAAAGTAATGGTTAATGAAACTTTTTGCATTAACCGTTATAAAAGTAAAGGTTAATGAAACTTTTTCCATTAACCGTTACAAAAGTAATAGTTAATAAAAATTTTTGCATTAACCATTACAAAAGTAGTGGTTAATGGAACGGTAATCATTGATGAAAGTAATGATTAATGGCCATCCCTGATTACCATTATATAAAATAATGAAATAACTGTATTTTTTTAAATTACTGTTAAACATGGTAGACTTTACTCAATTTTTCGTTATTTCATGTCACAATGTGAATTATGAACATGACACAACTAATAATCTTAATTATTTCAAGTAAAACCAATATTTTGAGTAAACATTATTAAATTTTTTAGTTATGATAACTATTTTATTCAAATTTTAACTGATTATAAATTATTTATATAAATTAATAATAAATTAGTAGTTAACATAACTATTACACATTTTTAACTCAAATTTAAAGTTGTTTTAACTCAAATAATTTTTCTCGGTGTATATTTAAAATATATTACATTAAAATTTATTTATGAGATATACTTAATATTTATATAAATTAATTATATGATATATAATAACTTTACGTGCATTTGAAATATAATGTGAAATATTTATTTTTAATCTTCCTTAAATATAATTTAGATGTGAAACAAATATTTAATTATAATAAAACGTTACCTACTTTATACAAACAGAAAACAATTATTTGCTGTAACAAGAATTTAAACAAATCTTTGAACTTGCAATCGGTACTGATAATACAGTACTTTGGTGGCGCTTACCATATTCCCCTGTTTTCTCAGTGTGATATTTTATGTTAAATCTAAATATATTTTGTAACAAGTATACTAGGAAAAAATGCAGTAAGCACTACTGTACATTATAGTTGGATGTACATTACAGAAATATTTCATTTGCTATAACTGCAAATTTTCAGTTGAAATAAAATGAAATGAAATTTACAGTTGTGATAAATGAAATCTTTCAACTGTATTTCTACAGTTGCTACAAATTTATGAATTTTCTCTCTGTGTATTTTTATTGAAATAACTAAATATTAAATATTTTTAAGTAAACATATTTTTTATACTTTATAATTAAGTTTGTAAGATGAAGCCCTTAGTTCCAAACTTTCCATGTCGATTTTTAGTAATTTTTCGAAAATTACCGAAAATGTTTAAATGTTTATTAATAAAAATAAATATTGATTTAACTAAATTATGATACACTGTTAAATTTTATATCTGTATTATTTAATTGTTATTTTCAATTTGTTTACAGTAATCGATACAAAATTGTGTA